>UCOH01009398.1:0-31815 GCA_900474275.1 Synergus japonicus
ATATATATATATATTTATTTATTTATTTATTTATTTATTTATTTATTTATTTACATATAAATGTAACATTTATTCCAAGTTGGCAGAGATTTTAAGAGATTTCAAAGAACTTTTAGAGTTCGAACGACTTTCAAGAAATTTAAATACATTCTAAGGGTGTTGAACCCAAGTGTTCAGCTCAAAATTCCATTTTCCATTTTACTCAACGAAAATTACAGATAAATATTTTTTCGCTCTATAGCGCTAATCTTTTTTCAATTATAAAACTGCACACAAAGAAAAAAAAAATTTGGTTTCGATACTTTTTCCATAAAACGAAGAATTCAAAATTTAACTTTAAAAATGAATATGTTCATTTTACTTTTAAAATATTTGAATTAGATATTTTCTTGTTCTATACACATAATTCTAGTTAAAAATTGATTAATTTTACAAAGGGAAAAAATTCCAAATTTAATATTTGTTGAGTAAAATGAAGAAATCGAATTTTTAGATTAGAATTTGGCTCTAACACCCTTAAGTGATTTTAAAGAACTCCAAGGTATTTGAAGGATCACTGAAATTGTAATTTCTTCAATTCTTTCGAAATGCCTTAAAATCATATCAGATATTTTTTAATCTCAAAATCCTTTAAACTTTTTATATATCTCATAAAAACTCTTGTATTCCTTAAAATTAGGAAATCCTCTAAAATCATTCTCAATATCTTCAAATAAAAAAAAAGTGATAATTCTCAAAAGTAAAGTTTAAAGTAAAGTTGTAAAGTTGTTTTAAGTTTGTAAAGTTTATTTAATATGACGCCTACAATTTATTGTTTTTCGAAAATTTGCTAATACAGAACAATCTTTATTTCTCCTTTCAGGGCTCTGGATAACAAGCATTATCCTTTCCATGAGGAGTTTTAATCAACTATTAATGAAGCAAATGCATGAGCAAAACAGAATTGTATGATTAGATTTGTAATTTACAAAACATTTTTGATGATTATGATGTATAGATTTTTATCTATAAATATAATAGAGAATTTTTCAACTCATTTAGAATCTTTAAATATTTTTTTACATTCCAACTTTTGGATTAAAAGCTATTCCTTTCGATTTTTTAAAATTTCTACTGGCGAGTTACTTGAAGAGACAAGATCCTAGACCATCTGCATCGTTACATCCACAATCACATTCACGAAACTCATCATCAGTATTATCTTCCTCGAAATTCAAAACGTTTTTATTTTTAGCTTTCGGGTGATAATTACTTTCTGATTCCGATCCACAGTTACAGGGAACTTCTGATTTTCCTCGAGCACATTTCCCTTTGCAAGAACATCTGCAACCTGATGTTTTAGGAGCAGAACATTTTAGACAACCTTCGTTATTAGAAGTTGGAATTTTTCCAAAAAGAGATTTAGTCGGTGGACAGGACGCTGAACTTTTATCACATGGAGGAGGTTGACAAAGTGGATTATCGTGACAAAATTTTGTTCTTCCAGGTTCTAATTTTTGTTTAGGACACGGATGAGATGATGAAGAACAAGAGCATAATTTCTTTTCGGAAATTTGGTGTTTTGGCAAAGGCACACAACAAGAACGGGGTGGACAACTTGATCTTCCAGAAAAAGTATTAGTCTGGTTTGTATTCCAGGATGTCCAATTTCTTTTATTAATCTTTACTGGTTCATCATCACGTCCAGTTTCTCGATCTTGATTTTGATCAGCAGACGAACTTGAATTTTGATTCACTCGACTTTGATGTCCTAATCTTGCCTGCGAAAAAATACAAATATTATTTCTTATTGAAAATAATTCAAAAGAATTCAGGTACAAATATACAACATAATAATAAGTAATACTAACAAGTTCTTGATCCTTTTCAATAATTTTCTTTTTCATTTGGTGCATGTTGTATTTTTGAGTTTGATAAGTACATCGCCACTTTTTATCACTCGTTTCCAATTCCTTGAGTCTTTTGGTCATATGATTACCACCGAACGTGTTTTGGAATTCTTTGGAAGTTAGAAGACATTCCATTTGTTTTCTGTAAAACATTTCCTTTTCTTCAAGTTGTCTTATACAACATTTTAAACTTCTCTCTTCTTCCCCGAGTTGTCGAATTCTTGTAAGGCAAACTAAATCCTCAGAGTGGATCGAGTGAAGACTTAAAATCGACTTTTTATTCACTTCCTTCTCTAAAGCTTTTAATTCATTTTCCATTTCTTTATTAGCTAATTCTAGGGATTCTAATTCCATTCCATTTTCTTCCAAAGTCACATCTGCAGTTATTATCTTTTCCTATAAATAATTTAATGGCTCTTAATTACAGAATATTTAAAAATTTTATATTAAAAGTTAGAAGAATCTATTAAATTTCTTTAATAATGATTTAATTCAAAATGTAAGTAGGAATTTATTCTTTTTGAACTTGACTTGTGACTGAAAACTCCTGGTAAAAAAATTTCTGCATTTGTCTGCTTTTCTTCGAAATTCAAATTTGATACTAAAAAAATCAAACTAGACTACAATAATTGTTAAGTACTATATAGTACTTAATATACTTATTATATACTTATAGTTTGCTTTCATATCGAAGGAAATTGAATTTAAATCTTAAGATGCTTTTGTAATAATTTTGCAATTGCAAACTTATACAAAATTGAATGAAAAATACCGATTGCTATTGGAGCTAAGTTCTAATCTAAAAATTATATTTCTTCATTTTATTCAACAAATATTAAATTTGGAATTTTTACCCTGAGTGGAATTAATCAATTTTTAACTAGAATTTTGCGTACAGAGCGAGAAAATATCTAATTCAAATATTTTTTATGTAAAAATGAAAATATTGAAAGTTTGAAGTTAGATTTTGAATTTTTCGTTTTATGCAAAAAGTATCGAAATTAAATATTTTTCGCTCTATAAGCAGTCTTATATTTGAAAGTAGATTAGTGCTACAGAGAGAAAAATGGTTTATCTATAATTTTCGTCGAGTAAAATGAAGAATAGGATTTTGAGATTTTTCTTTACAACTTCTAAAATGATGAATTTTCTTTAGAGATATAGATATAGATATTTGAAATTTTGCAGATAAATGTAGAGTATTTTCATTTTCTTTTTTTTTTCAACAGGGACGTTTTCATGGCAAAAAACATTTACCAGAACGTCGGGAATTCAAGCAGGGCGTACGTGCAACTCGGCAGTTTCTCGGTGAAGATCCTCAACTGTATTTTTCAAATCCTTGAGGAGTTTCTCTGTTGGATCAGGATAAGGCGAAAATTTATTCATAATTTCCCGAATTTTGCACAGAGGAGCATCCTCACATTTTTGGCCAGACATCCACATATTGAACGCCATCAAAGCTGGAATTGATCGTTCGAGGGTGGACACCTTATCTTTTAAATATTGTTGACGATGTACCAAATCACCCCTTCGTTCCACAAATTTATTAACTGCATCTTCAAGTTCAGGAGCTGGTGGACTTCTATTCATTTTTATATCCGATTTGCAACCTGAAATTTTATTCAGAAAATTTGTTAATGAAATAGATTGAATAAAATTCACAAAAAATTTTAATTAAATTAAAAATAATATTAGTAGAAAATCTTACTTAAAGAACGAAAAGGTTCGATAGTTGGTTCATTGTGTTCTGAAAAAAGCAAAGATAAAATTAAGTTTTAAAAATTTGTTTAAGTATAAGAAGATAACAAAACGAAATTATATTAAAGGGATAAAATACATACTATGACAGTGAGTATCAGCCATGATTATCGTTTTTACTTGAAAATTTTGTAAAGTTTTTAAAAAACCAAAGTAATACTTAAAACTTAGATATGAAATTTTTTTATGTCAATTTTTAACGTCTATTGACGTCTATATTGATATTTGCCTTTAACTTGAAGTTGGCTCTACTTAAAATTTTATTTTTAACATTTTCGCTTTATAGTACTTTATTTTAAAATTAATTTTTCATAACTTTAAATAGATTGCCTCTAAATTCATTTATGTATAAACAAAGATGAATATTTTCTTTATGGAAAAGTTTCTCTCGAGTTATAAAATTTTATATATATATATATAGCAATCACAGTTTTCGGACTAACAAAATTTCGATATAATTACCAGAAGAAAAAACACCCTATAAAAATTATTTGACAATTTATGTAATCAGTTGATGTTTTAGTGACAAGAATGCTGAATAAAATAGCAATTGCTACGAAAGAAAAATGATTTAGAATTATATGGAAGTAAATCGATGAAGTTCAAAAAAATCATAAGTCTGAAATCTGGAGCTCAAAACTGTGGAAAATGGTGCTACGAGACAAATTATTCAACCGTATGTGTCATAATATTAATAATATTATAGTATTTATCAAATATGTTTTACATCTAATAAATTTTTTTTATCTTCAGATTCCAAAAAACCGAATTATCAATTTTGGTACATCAAGTGGGTGATGGCTTCGTAGATGATTCCAGTTCTTTAGAAACTGGAACGAGTATAGCATATCAAGAAAGTTTGGAAAGTGGTCAAAATAAATTTGATGACCAAAGGGTAATTTTCGAAGGACGAAAATTACGAAGCTATAATGATGGAACTCGAATTTATAAATATCGAAAAAAGAAGTCATTGCTTAGTGGAAATTTTAGTGCCCCTTCAGGAGTCAATTCTTATCATGTTGCTTCCTCCAGTGCCAGACAATATGCAGGTGAACTAAAAAAAAAATTAATGAACAAAGATCTATTCTGTGATAATAAGTTTAATATCTTAAATAAAAAATATCTTAATTTTAATTAGGCCCTCCTCAATTGATATTCATTTGGCCTCAAAAACCACCAAAGCGTGGTAAATTATTAAGAATAATTGGACCCTTAATGCATGGAATTTTGAGTAGTTTAATTTTTATCGACACGATTCATCTATGGCCTGGAGAGTTTTTACCAAAATCTTTACCTTCAACACTTCCACCTCCCAAACCACCAATAAATAGCAATGTAATTGAACCTCGATGGTTCGACAAAGAATAAATATCTAATTAATTACGTATTCCCAGAATATAATAAAAAAATTTTGAAAATATTTCTCGAAGAAATTAGTGAAGTTTAAGGGTGTTGGAACCAAGTTCTGATCTAAAAATTCGATTTCTTCATTTTACTCAACAAATATTAAATTTGGAATTTTTTCCCTCTGTAGAATTAATCAATTTTTAACTAGAATTATGCGTTCAGGGCGATAAAATATATATTTCAAATATTTTTTAAATAAAATGAAAATATTGATATTTGAAGTTAGATTTTGATTTGGGGCCATCCATAAACCACGTGGACAGTTTTTCACCCCTTTTTGACCCCCCCCCCCCCATCGTGAACCACATTCCATGTATAATTTTTTTAATATACATGGATCGTGGAATTTTGTCATACGCCCCCTCCACCCATAACCATGTGGTTTATGGATGTCTCCTTTCTTCGTTTTGTGCAAAAAGTATGTTATAAACCTTCCAATTAATAAATCAAAAACCAAGAACATACTGAAAAAATTAAAAGGTACGGAAGTGTAATTTTTGTATCTTGTATCTTGTAAATAAGATTATAGAATAAGATAGACGAGAATTGCGAAAAAATCTGAATGACTCCAAACTTTCGATTCGAATAAATTCAGTCAATTAATCCAGTCTAGCCCAGTCAATCCGAATGGATTCTGAAAAATTCGGATTTATTTGGATTAATTCGGATTGGCAAAAAATTAATTAATAAATAATAATAAATAAATTGATTAATAATTTGGAAGTAAATTAATTTGAAATTTCTTCTTTGCTTTGGGGTCGTCCTTAAATTATGTAAGGTTTGTGAAAGAAATAATTTAAACTATCAGTAAAAGCGTAAGAGAGGTAAAGACGCATAAGCGTAAATGCACAAGGAAGATGGAGAGGGCATGAGAGAGAGTAGAGAGTCTTGGAAGATAGAAAAGATAAAAAAGGAAGACGGATTGTGAGGCAGTGAGCTGCGAATTTAATTATTGTAATGAGTTTCATTTAAGCGTTTGTAGTTTTCATTTAATAAAGTTTGTTTAAATTAAAAGACTGGATAACAGGCTGTTTTCTGGAATTTTGACCCACGTATCCCCCTCTATAAGGGTCCGTAGTTTCGATACCCCCCCCCCAATTATCTTACGTAATTTTTTTTTAATAAATTTTTTCTTAATGTTGTCGTGTGAGACAATATAAAAACGTCGACTCTTTTCAAAAGAACATTTTTTACTATAAAGGAGAGATTAAAAAATTACATTAAATATAACACTTTGTTATTTTTTTTAAATACCTCTTACATACAAATTTTATTTTCAGTGATTTTCAAAAAGGAAAAATATTACGTAAGAAAGTTTCTTGACCACGTACCCCTCACGTAAGGCCCCTTTGCTCTCTCATAATTTTATTATAGATTACTATTCAACAAATTGTTTTATAAAGTTAAGTCACTTTTATTTAAAAAAAATTATTTTTGATTAAAATATCAACACAATGAACTGCTAAATTTACTTATCTACATAAAAGAGACAAAAGCAAACTTATTGACCTTTGATTTTAAGAATCCTATCACTTTCCCTTTTTTTCTTTGTTATTTTTCATATGGGCAGCTTGCCCCCCCACTGTCTTGTGGCTGTTGTTGCGTCCCTGAAGTGATTTATCAGAGAATATATATTAAAAGTCGCATTCAAGTGTTCTATAAAATCATTATCAAAAGTTAACTGCGTATTAGAAGCAAATCTTATTGTTAATTTTTATCTGTGTAATTAATTAATTGTGAATACTAAAAGTGAAAAGAATTGTGAAAACTAAAGGTGAAAAGAATTGTGAAAATAAATCAAAATGAATTCATTTATAGTTCTCACAGTAACAGTGATCACTATAATTTTGTGGAAGTTTTTAATATGGTTTTACGAATTTATAAAATTCTGCCTCGTTATCAATAAGCTTCCAGGACCTTCGATATATCCACTTCCAACTTTAATTTTTAAAATTATGAAAGTCAAACGTGAAGGTATTATAATTATAATATAATAATAATTGTATTGCAGTTCCACTAATTGTAACTCCTGATTTCGTTTTACAAATATTTTTTTGTTAGATCGCCTACAATGGGAAAATGATTGGAGAAGAAAATATGACAAACAGGGAATGATGATGGTATCAATAACAAATGAAGTTTCAGTTATTATGTGGAAGCCACGCCATTTAGAGGTAAAATATAATAATAAATATGTATAATAATATAATAAATCCCTGAATTTATAAATTTTAGAAAAATAATTGCACAATACTTTTTGTTTTGTTCAATATAAAATTTTTTGTTCTAATGGTGTTGGAGCCAAATTTTAATCTAAAAATTCGATTTCTTCATTTTACTCAACGAATATTGAATTTTCAATTTTTTCCCCTTAGTGGAATTATACAGTTTTTAACTAGAATTATGTGTACAGAGCGATAAAATATGTAATTCAAATATTTTTTAAGTAAAATGAAAATATTGAAAGTTTGAAGTTAGATTTTGAATTTTTCGTTTTATGCAAAAAGTATCGAAATTAAATATTTTTCGCTCTATAAGCAGTCTTATATTTGAAAAAAGATTAGTGCTACAGAGCGAAAAAATATTTATCTATAATTTTCTTTGAGTAAAATGAGGAATTAAATTTTGAGTTCAACAACTGGATTCAACGCCCTTAAGGGCATGTATTACTTACCCGATCCCTACCTTACCGACATTTTTTTCTCTGTAACGCTACGTCTACATTTATAAAGATATCAAATTGAAAATTTATAAAATTAAAGAAAATATTTAGGACCAGACAAACGTACCTTAAGGCTTTAACTTCAAATATAGAAATTTTCAATGTGGTATCTCAATAAATGTAGACGTAGCGTTACAGAGAAAAAAATGTCGGTAAGGTAGGGATCGGGTAATTAAATACATGCCCTTAAATATTTCGAGATTTTACACCCTAAAATATTTGTTTATATGCAGGTAGTTTTTCCAAGTACAGAATATATTCAAAAATCGTTTGTATATGACATGCTTGATCCCTGGTTAGGTCAAGGTCTTTTAACGTCGAGAGGTAATTAATTGAAATTGGAAAAATAAAAAATCCCTGAATTTGGATTTAATATATATGTAAATTAAATCATGCAGGGCAAAAATGGTTTCATCATAGAAAAATGATCACACCAGCTTTTCATTTTGGTGTCGTCGATTTATTTACTCAAACAATGTCAGAAAAAGCGGAAATACTGAATCAGATAATCGAGGAAAGAATTAAAGAAAATCCAGAAAAACCAGTGGATTTTTTTCAGCTCGCTATTCGATGTGCACTTGATATTATTTGTGGTATTTCAAATAAAATATTAATTAATTTTGATTCAAAAGTTTCAAATACATAATTATTATTAAAGGATTATTAATATAAATTTATATTAAGAACGATGGACCCAAGTGTTAAGCTCAAAATTCATTTCTCCATTTTACTCAACAAAAATTATAGATAAACCTTTTTGCTCTCTGTAGCACTAATCTAATTTCAAATATAAGACTGCGTACAGAGAGAAAAAATATTTAATTTCTATGCTTTTTGTTTAAAACGTAGAGTTCAAAATCTAACGTCAAAATTGAATATGTTTATTTTACTTAAAAATTATTTGTATTAAATATTTTTTCGCTCTGTACGCATAATTCTAGTTAAAAATTGATTGATTCTACAGAAGGAAAAAATTCCCAATTTAATATTTGTTGAGTAAAATGAAGAAATCGAATTTAGAGATTAGAACTACGCTCCAAAAGCCTTAATTAATTGTTATATTTTAGAAACGGCAATGGGTGTAGATATGAATGTGCAAAGAAATTATGACAATGAGTATGTAAACGCCCTTCAGGAGTAAGTAACATGTCGTGTAATTTTTAATACTGTTATTATTTTAGTCAAATTATTATTGATTTTATTATCTTACTATTTTTTAGAGTTGCCGATAACGCTATAAAAAGATTTAGATTTCCTTGGTTTAGATGGGATTGGATATATTATAAAACCCAAAGTGGCAAAACGTTCAAATCTGGGGTTCAAACCATGAGTGATTTTACTATGGAGGTATTGAAAGATATTAGAATAATTATCACAATCTTCTTCTACATTTGAAATACATGTGTATTAAATTTTCTTTTTAAAACAGATAATCAGAAAAAAACACCGAAATCGAAAAATATCACTAGAAATCTCTAAGGGCGAAGAATATGATGTAACCGGTAAAGAAAAACCTTATTAAGCTTATTATATTTTTAAAAATTCATGCAAATATTTTAACTGAATAACAACCAATTTATCCCAGGAAAACGAATAAAGAAAGCCTTCTTGGATCTTCTATTAGACCTAAACGAGAACGAAACAGTTCCAATGACTGAAAATGAATTGAGAGAACAAGTAGAAACATTTATGTTTGCAGTAAGTTTTATAAAAATTAAGGGTGTTCCAAGTTTTAATCTAAAAGTTCGATTTCTTCATTTTACTCAACAAATATTAAATTAATGTTTTCCTTCTGTAGAATTAACCAAATTTGAACTAGAATTATGCGTACAGAGCGAGAAAATATATAATTCAAATATTTTTAAAGTAAAATGAAAATATTGAATTTTAAAGTCAGATTTTGAATTCTTCGTTTTATGCAAAAAATATTTATCTATAATTTTGTTCTTCATTAGTTGTCATGTCCCATTCTTATTTCTTTTTCATTTTTAAAAGGGCCATGATACAACGGGCGCTGCAATAAATTGGGCAATTTTTAATCTCGGGAACAACCCTGAAATCCAAAGGAAAGTTCACGAAGAATTGGATGAGGTTTTTGGAGATTCCACAGAACCAGCAACAATGAAACAAATTGCAGAGTTGAAATACCTCGACCGCGTCATTAAAGAAAACATTAGATTGAATCCCTCGGTACCTGAAATTGGAAGAAAATTGACTAAAGACATCGAATTAGGTACACAAATTTTTGACAAAAATCCGTATACTGCATGCATAAAGCTTTTTCTAATAAAGCAGGTTTAGCTAATTAAATAAATGTTTAAAAAATATTAAATATTGAAAACCTTTTAGATGGATATGTCATTCCTAAGGGATCCAATTTATCATTGGGTATCTTTACTTTACACCGAGATCCAGAACTATGGCCTGATCCTCTGAAATTTGATCCAGATAGATTTCTGCCAGAAAACTGCAGAGAAAGACATCCTTACGCTTACGTTCCCTTCAGTGCTGGGCCTAGAAATTGTATCGGACAAAAATTTGCAGTAGCAGAACAAAAAATTGTTCTGACAGCAATTCTAAGAAAATGGAGAGTCAAAAGTGCGAAAACTCAAGCAGAAATGAAATTAATATCCACTTTAGTCTTGAGACCTCATCAGGGTAATTTCATGTACTTTATTCCAAGAAGATAATTATAATAGACTGATTCTACGCAGAGATCGTTAAACTTTTAAAAAAATGGAAACAATCCTAAATGATAATCGTGAACCTCGTTCCAAGTACATAGCTTTAGATTATAGATCAGATTTCTTACTTCAGTATATTAATTAAGTGACTAATAAAATAATATTTCGTTTGTAAAAGTGAAATAAAAATCCATCAAAACAAAATTCAATAGGAGTTGTAATTTTTTAGAAATAATAGTTTTAAATAAACAACTCTAGATTTTAAAAAAATTTAGAGTTCTTTTAAAGTACCTTTACTCTATAAATTATTTTACAAATCAATTTAACTTTCACTAATACATAAGGGTGTTGGAGCCAAGTTTTAATCTAAAAATTTGATTTCTTCATTTTACTCAACAAATATTAAATTGGAATTTTTTCCTTTTGTAGAATTAATCAATTTTTAACTAAAATTATGCGTACAGAGCGAGAAAATAGATAATTCAAATATTTTTTAAGTAAAATGAAAATATTCAATTTTGAAGTTAGATTTTGAATTCTTCTATTTATGCAAAAAGTATCGAAATTAAATATTTTTTCGCTCTCTACGCAGTCTTATAGTTGAAAAAAGATTAGTGTTACAGAGCGAAAAAATATTTATCTATAATTTTCATTAAGTAAAATGGAGAATGGAATTTTGAGCTTAACACTTAGCCGTTAACAACACCGTTTAATCAAAATCATATGTTCTTCAAGTAAAGAATTAATTTAAAAAATATTGGTCTCGAATAAGTGGGATAATAAGTAGAATCAAATAAGTAACGAAATTCGGTGAACGTGGTCTAAGTATAATCTTTGCTGCGCTTAGACACTTAATTTTAAGGACGTTGGACCCAAATGTCGAACTCAAAATTCCATTCTCCATTTTACTCAACGATAATTACAGATAAATATTATAAACTTACTTTTTGCATAAAACGAAGAATTCCAAATCTAACGTCAAAAATTGAATATTTTCATTATACTTAAAAACTACAATGTGACTACACGTCCGGTTAGACGGAAGTTTTTGACAAAATTAATTCATCTGGCTGCAGTAGCCGGATGAATTTCTTTACAGCCGACTGTATTCAATGGCCGATCGAATTTATTTATTAAAATTTATCCGGCTATTTACATAAATACTGATTGTGACCGTATTCTGCTAATCAACTGAGAAGTGATTAGTTCATCTATTTATTTTTATGGTGATTCTAAATTGTTATTTTTATTTATATTATATTTAGACCACGCTCACAGAATTTCATCACTTATTCGATTCTATTAATTTAAGCTATATTGAAGAATAAAAGGAAAAAATAGGGAAATATTATTATCTCTACACTAATTAAAAGTCGAATTCAAAGTAAAGAAATAGAGGGAAACCTGTGAAGACGAAATAATCTGGATCGTGAATTCTAATATATTTAAATCTGTTTTTTTTTATTTTTCTATACAGAAATTGTAAATTATTTCCATATTTCAATCAGAATTGTGTAACAATATTTTCAGGATTTATGAAGAAGATAGTCATTTAGAGAAGTAATAAATCCTTCCGGGGAAGGATTAAGTTCACTAATATATCCTAATTATAACTAGGATTTATCGGGATCAAGCTATGGTCAAATAATTGCTTACAGCAAGCTCAGGAAAATCGGGAGTTGTAAAATTTACAAAATCGTAAATTACAATGACCGAAAAAAATGCTTGCAACAATAAAATGAGATACACAACTTTTGTTTAAAACATTTAAATTACCAATAGATAAAATTTTCCTTCCTTTGTTGGTTTTTTTCCTTCAATACAGCTTGCATTAATAGAATGAAATAAGTGACGAAAATCGGTCAGCGTTGTCCAAGTATAATCTTTGACGCGCTTAGGCATTTAATTTAAATGCTATAAAATTAATATTATTTGAATTTAACATATAAATAAACATAAAAATTTAGAACTAACGCCATAAAAATAAATAGATGAACATATCATTTTTCACTTTATCAACAGAATACGGTTATATTTATGTTAATAGCTGGACAAATTTTATTAAATAAATTCGTCTGGCCATTGAAATTCTACTGCAGCCGGATAAAGTTTTATTTAATGTTCATCCGTCTAGCCGGACGTTTAGACACTTCGATTTTCATTTTACTTAAAAACTAATTGAATTAAATATATTTTCGCTCTGTACACATAATACTAGTTAAAAATAGATTAATTCCACTAAGGGGAAAAAATTGAAAATTCAATATTCGTTGAGTAAATTGAAGAATCGAATGTTTAGATTAGAACTTGGCTCCAACACCCTTAATTAACACCCACAAGAATCGAAATTTAATTTCTGATTACTCAATACATCATACCAACTCGCGGTCGATCACTTTTATTCGGAGAGTAGGGGAAGGTCAAAAACCGCCCTAGAGGCACCTCTACCCTCGGCGAAACATCAGCAAAAGTAGGTTGCATGGCTTGCGCACGATTTCGTATCAGAATCAGAGTGCCAGAGTTGATAATATCACCCAATATATCACACTGGGTCGTGCTGAGGGTGAATCGAGCAAAATAACCGTCCTGTGTTATTGATTTTCCTTCTGCGATCCAGAAAATTTCTCTGTGAAAACCCTTGAGCTTGAGGAAAGGTAATATATTGATAAAGGAATCGATTATATTCAAGAAATGTTTCATGTTTGTATCAGCCATATGACAAACGTACACATAAATACATATCATATATACATATATGTATGTGTACATAGTGTCGAGAAATGACCCAGCATCCCTTGCGGAGTTCGCAGTTCACCAGGTGGCGCCACCATCCACACTGACATCCCCGAGCTGTCAAATCGCGTAAACTTGTTTGTATACGAGATCGTTATCGGCTCGTTTTTTGTTGGAAAGACTCGAGTGAATGTGTTTTTCTCATTTCTCTGACAGCCACAAGTTAGTACGCATCTTACTTCTTGAAAAAATGCATTCCAACCCTGGGAAAAGTAAAATCGAACTCTTTTTATGGCAAACCTCTACGACACCGGCGCTACTCCTTTATAGAGCTGTCATTTTTTTTAGCCCTTTCTTGGCTTCTTTTGAATTCTCATTTTGATTGTTTGAGCTCGAAATGAAAGAAGTGACAAGTGCTATTCAGTTTGAATCACCAATTGTTGTTTGCGTTTTTGTAATGTTTATTTTGTTTTTTGACAGGTGATCTCCCTTGCGATTTTGGATCTCTTAACCTAACAACAAAGATTCTTTGCTAACAACTCAATTAATATCATTTTATAATTATATTCACTGTCTGCGTTTACTTTATTTTTATAAAATGAAATTCTGTCATTGATCTAGATGTCTGAGCAAATTCCTTAATACTATCTTCGTGATTGTGTTAAAAAATAGCAAGTTCCATCAAGGCACACAAATTAATTTAATAATGATATATTTTGGATGTTGACGATGAGAATTGTTTTTTTTTTCTTTATTACCTGAAGAATTAGCTGCACTTTTGTTTTACTTATATTTTGGCAGCTTGGGATTCTATCACTAACAGTTGTAGTCATGTTACCGTTTCAATAATAATTTGAATTTGATGCATATTATTAATTATAATCATACAAATTTAAATAGTAATTCTACATTTTGATGCTCAATATACTTTTTAGATTGACTCAAAAGTCGCTCCCCTCATTAAACTATGAAAAAAATACTTTTAGTTATAAAAATATTACTTATAATAATCATTTATCAGATAGTTATATATATATGTATACATAGTTATATATATCCCATATCTCATTGGGTTGAAGTTTCAGACGTTTAGTCTGACGAACTTTTTTTATTTTATTGTTTTTTTTTTACATTTATTGGATTCAGAATATAAAAAAAAATTCCAAAAATCATTTTATTTTATTTCTATTGACGTTACTCGGGATTTTAAGAGATTTCATGGGATTATAAAAAGAGTTGTAAAGGAATTTGAGGGATAAAATGACTTTGAAATATTTAACAAATTGTTAAAGAGTTCTAAAAGAGGTTTTATGTAATTTTAGAGACTTTTATAAATTCTTAAAACAGTTCAAAGATTTTTGATACAATTTTATCGATTTCACGAGATTTAAAGACACTTTTAGGATTCTCATTTTCATGAGAATTCTAAGTGATTGAAGGGATTTTAAGAAATTTTAAGGGTTTATAGAGAATTTCAATAGAATTCAAAAAATTTTCAACAAATTTCAAGCCATTTAAAATGTTTTTATCAAAAGATTTCTTTAAATTTCTTCAAATTCCTTGAAATTCTATGAAATTTCTTAAAATCGCGGGTAACGCTAGGAAAATTTCTGCTAGTAAATAAATAAAAATGTAAGTCTCTGGAAACTTTGGAAAATTTGTATTGTTGATATTTTTATTCCAATAGAAAAAAAAGTCGTCAGACTATAGACGTCTAAAGCTTCAACCAAATCCATATCTCGTGAAATCTCTTAAAATACCAATAAAATTTCTGAAATCCTCTGAAATACCTTAAAAGTCCTTAAAATTACTTAATATCCCATAAAATACTGCCTTAGATTTAGTTCTCACTTGTTAAAATACACGAAGGTTTTGTATTTGTATTAAAATGAATTTGAAATAGGTAGATTTTAAAGTTTTTGTTAAATCATTTACAATTCTCTGTAATTAGAATGAGCCGTACCACGAACGAGAAAGAAGAACTTGTTAAGAAATCATTGTTCAACTTTGTTAGAAAACAAGTCCCCACAGCCCAGTTAAGGTAATGACACTTACAGTTAAATAAAGCATTGAGGGCGTTGGATCTAAGTTTTAACTTTAAAATTCAATTTCTTAATTTTACTCGAACTAATATTAGAATTAGATATGTACCTTTTTGCTCTGTACGTATAATTTTATTCAAAAAATGAGTAATATGATTAAATAAAAATTAATAAAAATGATTGAAAAAATATCTAGTTATATTTTTTTAAGTAAAATAAGGAAATCGAATTTTGAGATTAGAAATTGGATTCAATGTCCTTAATTTAACAATGATCAAGGTTCTGTTTACGAAAATTGTTTAAATTCTTCCAGCTTGATTGATGATATCGTGCTCAGTTATGTGGTAAGCATGGTGGAGGAAAGTGCTCTTGAGGAAGAATTGGATGTCGATGGATTGTGCGAAATGGTATCTGCTTGTCTTCCTGAGTTTTCTACAATTGAAAAAGAAGCTGTCTCCAAGTGGCTTCTTGACGTTGAAAGTAACTTGCGTCAAGAAAGCAAGGATAGTGAAAATGGTCAACCTTTCGATCCTTTGAGTCACATTAGTTTAGCGGCTCTTTTGCCTCCGGATACTCAGAGAATGAGGGTTCATCACCTTTCAGAAACGAGCGACGCTGGTAGTGATTCCAGTGGCGAATACTTTGCAGAGGTAAAATCTGCCTTAAGTAAAGTCTACCTACAGGATTTTAGCTTGATCTTATATAGAATTCTTATATGAAGAACATTACCTATGGTTTTACTTTAAATTCATTTTAATATTCTTATTTTAATTTGGATAGGAATCATCTTGGCATCAAGTGGCACTCTTGCAAGAAATGTTTCCGGGTGCGAGCCCGGCTGAAGCACGTCATTGTTTGGCAGTTGCTAGTGGTGACATAGCAAAAGCAGCTCAACTTGCATTGCATAGGCAAGAAGCTGGCCAAAGTATCGTCAGCAACCTTACGTTTCTCACTGTAAGTAATGAAGAATTAAATACTAACAGATATTTACCCTGTTCCGATAGATTTAAGGGTGTGGACCGATTTTAAATATTATTAAAAAATATCGTTCCCAGAATGAATTATCTATTTACTCTAGAACCTTTTTTATGTTGACAGCCCAATGCCCGAAATAAAGCCCGTGTGAACGATGAAGAGTTGAAGTCCCGTATAATCGCTCGCTACAGTTACGTAGATAGAGATGACGATTCTCGTGAACACCGTCCAGTGGCTCCGAAGACAGAACCAAAAAAGCTGGTACGGTATCTGGACAACAAAATCGTAAGTGTAAAGGGTGAACGTTTTACTGAAATTAAACGTGGAGAAGAGGAAGATGGTAACGAAGGTGCAAGAAAGAGAGGCCACTGCCGCCCGTAACCAGTCCCCTTGCCTCCACCCCCTGATCCACCCCCTTGGAGGCATATGATTACAGTTTGACTAGTTTTTTAGATTTTTCCCTTCGCGGTCAGAGCTAGGAATATCAACAAAAAGCATTGGATATCAAACTAAATCAGAATTAGTTTTTTTTTTAATTATAAGACATTCAAAGAATTGTCTTTCTCGATCTCAAAAGAATCTGTTTTGAATTTTTTCAAAATGAAATTGAATTTAATAATTCAGTATTTAACTTTGTGAGTTATTCTATTTTTCAAATTAAGGCAAATTATTTATTTTACGTAAAACGTTAATTATGTAGTTATAGTGTCAAGTCGACCCTCGACTTTTGATATCCAACGCTTGATGTGTAAATAATTCTTACCATCGAGCGTACAATGGCCACGCGTGATTTATCTTGTTTTGGATAGTTATCTTAACAAGATACACTTTAATCTAGCCAGTATTTCGATACGCTACTGTACAGAGAGAGAAAAGAGAATATAGAGAATTGAGTGACGCTTTGTCAAATTTAATACGTTCCATCTCTTGAATTTCTTTGGAGTCGAAGCAAAATTTCACTTCGAAACTGGAACTGGTTTTGAAGATTAGAAGTTGCTTCTGAAACTAAAGTTTTTCGAAGAAAAGTAAGCGTTACAATGAAGAGTCGCGTATTTTTGGGCTTTCAAGTTTGCGATGGAAAGACACATCGTCTATACGATATGAGAAAATTGTATATATTTGGATGTCACGAGATAAAGAAGTTAAAACTCAGTACAAACTGTCATCAATTTTCTATGTAACCATATTTCACATAAATGCGAGTGATACGTAAGTCAGTTGGCTATTGTAACCTCGGCTACTTTATTTTACTTCTATTTAAGTTATCACAAAACCGCATTTTTATTTATCAATCCAAGTAAGACTTGTTAGTTTTTTTAAACAGTTTATCGCTTTTTGCCTCGCGCGCATTTATTTAGTTTAGATGATAGCTGAACACGCTTTAAATTTATTATTATATATCGAACCAACCCTGTATAAGAAATATTTTAAATTTACATACCAGACCGTGGAGGCAAAATGGAAAATAGAAATCCAATTTGGCCCTAATGGACGAGTAAAATACTTTCTTTAAGGCCATGTAAGACTTACCCGATCCCTACCTGACCGCCATTTTTTGTCTGCAACGCTACGTCCACATTTATTGTGATATCAAATTTAAAATTTCTAAAATTAAAGAAAATATGCTAAGGTATGTTTATCTGGTCTTAAATTTTTGTAAAAATAAAAAAATAATTTTTCAAAAAAATCTTTTTTTACAAATGTCAATATTTAAGACCAGATAAAAGTACCTTAGTGCTTTAGCTTCAATTTCAGAAAATTTCAATTTGATTTCTCAATAACTGTAGACATAGCGTTGCAGACAAAAAAATGTCGGTAAGGTAGGGATCGGGTAAGTCTTACATGGCCTTAATGGGCTACAATCAGTGATGTAATATCGAAACGAAAATATTAATTTTAAAAATAAATGTATCCAAATCAGAGATTATTTCCACTCTCTTTTGATAGAGGGAAGAAACAAAATTTAACATCTCATACTGATTTCTATCGAATATGAAAATATTGCATCACTAGGTATATTGGTTCTGATACTTAATTACCTAACTACTACGTGCTTACACTGCGATTAAATGACCTTTGTTAGTTAGCGACAAAATCAGTTTTCATGCTGTGGAAAATGCACCAAGGTAAACGAAAAAAAGAAGAATTTGAAAATCACGTGCACTGGAACCCACCGAATTTTCATAGCAATCTTTTATACCAAGAGTCTTCTGCAGGATAAAGTTTGCGAAATATTTACCCAATTTGTTCACTGTTTTCTAGTATTTTGTACAAAACCCTAAAGTCAAGTAAGAAATATCAAGATAGCAATCGAAAGATATAAAATAGTGCACTGCTTGGCTTTCAAATCAAAACAAAAAAAAAAAGAAAAAAAATCAAGGCATGAAAATGTTAAGATATAAGATTTGTTTACCACGCCATATGTTTTACCAGTATTACTATTGATATCTTAACTATGAATTATTATGAACATTAAATAGAACACGCATGATGTAATCACATTGAGTGGTAGAAGCTCATTTAGACTGCATATCTTGAGAAAATTAAATGAAAACAGAAAAAGATTTTCGATTTCCTTCTGCCACTTTCGCTATCATATACTAATTACGATTAATATTATCGTGTTCTTATTTGTGATGGACTGAGATGTAAGATATGATATTTGTATTTTTCACGATCTTATTGTTACTTTCTTAGGTTGTATAAGCTTTTGCGATCGACAACGTCTTTTTATCTAATTAGTATCTATTCTAATTGCACTGTCGCTTACCAATTTCAAATTAAAGCCGTCAGAAGATGCATCGACGACTTTGATGCATTTTTTCACTAATTGCGTCCTCTGTCGACTTTACTTTGATGGGAATTGATTGCGAACAATATTCTAGATAGGGAGATTTCTATTACTGGGAGAGAAAATTTAAATTCTAAGAAGTAAAATTGCAACTGAATTATCTTTAATTCAAGATTCCTCACATTTTTTGGTTTTATATATATACATTTCTTTTTTCAAAAATATTATATTCTTTATATTTTATAAAAATCGGCTTTTTCAAAAAGCAGATCTGAAATTTTGTTATTTTTGATATATTATTGAGATTATTATTATTATTAATATTATTAATACTATTGTATTAATAGTATTCATGGAGTAGAGTTGATTAAGATTAAAGATGATTAAGCTGTACTGTGAGTAGAATTCTTATTCTAATGAATCAATTTTCGTCTCCCGAATAATAGATTTACATAAGTTTAAAAATTGTCCTTGTACTGTGTAGAATAGAAATTTTAATGAGGATTTAGGAGAGTCGAATGAATTTTAGGAATTTAGAAATACCCATAGAGGAATTTAAAGTTTGCGATGGGCCGGTCCTTGCCATAGTTGTTTAGGTTCAAGTGAAATGTGAATTTAAATATCGAACATGCCAAGATGTTATTCACTCTAAACTTTGGTTGAACAAAAAAAGTGTTTATAATGAATAGCCTCTTGTGATAAAAATATTTCATTAAAAACGTCTTTTTGGTGAATCGAGAGCGCTTCGTGACCTACGAATTTAATAAAAGTCGATTAAGACTAATGTAATATTAAATATAATTGCTCACCGTTTGAGGCGATCGTCTGGAAAACCAGAGAATGAAAAAGTGCATTGATTCATCAGAAAGTATCTTATTCCACGCTTTGTATCGCGTGAATTCGTACCCAGTTTAATAAATATTAATAATAAGTGATAGTTAGGTATATCGAACTATCGAAACTAGAAAAAAGTAGATATTAAGTATGAAAACACTGTATACTTATCATATTATGTATCACTGTGTAGAAGATTCGTCAAATGCTATGTAATACTTACTATACGTACTTTTACATATTTTTTCATTTATCTGTCGATGAATCCGAAGCCACATAAAAAAATTGAAATCTTAGAAAATTTTTCCTATTAATACTTTTTTTTATTATTAAAGGTACTTTGGTTGGTATCTGTATCAATATTTTTTTTATGGAATTTCATTTTTATTATTTGCAATAAAATTTCTAAGTTATTTAAATGATTCAATTTAACGAAATGGAAATACATATATGATAAAAGTGATGTAACATAAATCGAAAGAAAAGCTGCTGTTAGTCTGGGACACGGAACCCTTTGAACTGTTCACCGTGAAAAAACTTGTCTCTTCAATTGTGAAACGTTAGATCAAAATATTAACGGGAAGATTAAACTTGGAAAACTTTGCCTGAAATACATTCAATCTCTTATTATTGAATAAATCCTTGTTATGACTATTTACACGGCGAATTACGCTGACACATATATTTTGGAATATATACTATTATTTTTTACTTAAGTAATTGTTTATGCTTTTCAAAAACCGAAAATTGTGTATACATATTCTCCTTTCATAAGAACTTTTAAGCTCAGTTATGATTAACCGAGATAATATTCGCAGCCTGGGTAGAGTGAGAAAATGCGCTCGACAACTAGACTCTTTGTAAATTAACTTAAGGTACGTTTAAGAACCAGTATCTCGATTTTGTATTTTTATTTCTTATCTCATGTCAGAGAATCCAGGATTTTGAAGATAAATAAATGTAGTAGAGTAAGATGCAAATCGTTTTGTATTTCCTTTTTGAATTTACACTCGTATAGAAGTAAATTAAATAACCGTGAAAAATACTTAAATTCTGCAAGAAGATGAATGTAATTTAAAAATTGGGTCAATTCAATTTCAGTTTTTTAAAATAGAAACTGAATAAACTCTTAAGGAATGAAAAGAACGTTACGATTTTAAACAAAAGAAAAGAATGTGTGTTAAAAACCTTTCAGTTTCATCCACACAGCTCAAAATTTTCACCTTTAAAACTACATGCTTTCGCTTTCATATCGAATACGTTAAATTACTCTTTCATTTCGTTTGAGAGAGTACACGAAATTAATGAAAATCTATACCCACTTCTTCTTCTTTCTTGCCTGAGGCGCGGGTAAGTTCTCACTTTTACGTTTCGATGTTGGTTTAGTACCGGTATTACCTCCTTTTTTCCTTCTTTCCTGTCTCTCCCTTTCCTCCAGTTCTTGATTTTCTCGTTCAATCAGTGTAATAAGCGTGTTGCATCTTCTCTGCAATTCTAGAGCTGTTCTTGATTTTACGAACCAATCAAAACGAAATTGAGGAGCTGATCTTACAGTTGCTCTCAATTCTTCATACACGTTCTCCTTGTCAAAGCCGAGTTTATGCAACATGCAAACCAAGAATCTGTCCTCCTCTTCGGTGTAATTTTTACCTTTGTTGGTTCCATAAGCTATCCTCAATTGGTGGAAGGGAGCTCGGTACCTCGCCATTTTAGCGTCTAGGGCCTTTTTAATGCCAGCACGTCTTTGTATTTTTGCCTCACCTCTCTCGATTTGTGCCATAACTCTATTGAAAATAATTATAAAAGTTTAATTAACTTAAATATTTTCCTTCTGTAAATGGTTTGTGTCAAGGATTTTTAAATGACACATTTTTTAAAAATTAGATGAAATAAAAGAATGTTTCCGTAAACAAGAAATATAATATTAATTCTTGCCTGTCGATATCCTGAAGCTCGTGACATCGTTCCCAGAATACAGCCGAGTACTCCATCACCTCTTCCGGTGTTTTGCCTTCGACTTCCTTTGCGATGTTTTCGATGTCATCGCGACCATACTTTTCATTAGCCTTTATGAATTGATTGAAATCTCTCTTGGTCCAGTTGGTGAAACCCTGTGTAAGCAGACTTTCCTTCTCTGCGATTTCCTCATCTGAAAGTGGTTGAGCGTCGTCTATCTTGCGCTGTTCCTCTTTCTGAATTCTCGCTGCGTCAGAACCTAATTCTGGATTTTTTGGAACCTACAAAAAAAGAAAACATTCAATAAAATAAAGTTTTTTTTTAAATCTTATCAATTATAAAAAACAAACCTTGTATCCAACTGTTTGTCTAAAATAGTAAATTTCTTGATCCAGAAGTTCAAAAAGTCTTGGTGGGAAGAACTGGAAATCTTGAACGATAGGTTGTTTAGGAGGTCGTGGTGCTTTCGGAGCTTTTGGTTCAGAAACTCTCAACGCTTCCCTGAAATAAGCATCTACAGCATAGTTTGCTTTACGTTCTCGTTTGGGCGGTTCGATCCAGTTGCCAACACCCAAAATTTTTTGTTTCTCTCTGTAGTCCTGACCCTCGAATTGATAGACGGAATCTGTTGGGGCGTCAACCGTAAAATTACGGAGAGATGATTCTCCCAAGCTTTCGAGCTTCTGCTTCATCTCTTCTGTTTTTGTCTCGCCCTTCTGAAGAATTGTGTCAATATCTTCATCTGTTATGGCGCTGTCCTTTGAAGCAAAGACTTCGTTTGCACCATGTCTGATTATATTTAGCATCTCGTCCTTGTTCAATGCGGTCTGTTTTGCATCGACTAATCTGCCTTGTTGAATAACAAGTTTGTCCAATCGAAGCTTAACTTCAGCTCTTTCCACGATCTTTTCTTCTACTGTATTTTCAGTGATAAATCTGAAGACGCGAACTTGTTTCTGTTGACCGATACGATGAGCTCGGTCCATCGCCTGTAAATTGAATTAAATTGAATTTAAATTAATATTATTCAATTCTGAAACATAAATGTAGCATAAAGTGTGTGTTTCTCAAAATAATAAATACCTGTAAATCCATTTGTGGATTCCAATCAGAGTCATAAATAATAACAACATCAGCAGTGGCCAAATTAATACCCAAGCCACCAGCTCGAGTTGAGAGCATGAAAAGGAATTTCTCGCTGTTAGGAGCATTATATTCATTAATCTGACGTTGACGATCTTCGTGGGCTGTATTACCATCCAAACGGCAATACTGGAAGCATCTCCAGTGACAATAATCTTCCAAAATATCAAGCATTCTTGTCATCTGACTGAATATCAAAACCCTCGATTGCTGTTCTTGCAACTTTGGCAAAAGCTTATCCAGAATCACTAGTTTACCGCAATTGTAAACCAAGTGTTCGTCAGTAGTATACGGAGGTCCAGGTTCAGCACCCTCAAAGAGATACGGGTGATTACAGCATTTTCGCAACTGCATAAGAATATTTTGAAGCCTCATTTTCTCAATTTTGCCAGCGCCGTTCACAATATCGATATCTTTCATCAAGACTTTCGTATACCATTCTCTCTGCATTTTACTGAGTCCAATGTAGACCTTAATCTCTTTCTTGGGCTTCAGGCCTTTTTCTACCTCTGATTTCAATCGCCGGAGAAGGAAAGGTCTGAGGACGGCGTGCAATCTTTCAACAAGGGAGTTATCTCCTAAGAAACTGTTAGTGTTGAACCAAGAATCAAAATCGTCTGAACTATTGAATACATCAGGTAAAAGGAAATTGAGGAGAGACCACAATTCGTGGAGATTATTTTGGAGGGGCGTTCCAGTTAGAAGAAGACGATTTGCAGTTTTGCATTCTCTGAGAATCTCAGAAAGCTTCGATTTTTCGTTTTTGAGTCTGTGAGCTTCGTCGACTACCATGTATCGCCAGTTAAATTTCTTGAACACCCATTTCTCACGAAGAACCATTTCGTAGGAGGTTACACATACGTCCCATTCGCCTGGCAGCATAACGTCGCGGATGAAAGTATTTCTTGTGTCGATGTCTCCGATGAGAAAGACAGTTCTTAAGGATGGACACCATTTCTTGAATTCATTCATCCAATTGGCGAGAGTGGTTTTCGGAACGACGACTAAGTGAGGACCGGACACGTTGCGGAAGTGCTTCATGTATCTGAAAAAAGTATTACCATACATAATAAAATAAAATGAATATAAAATATTTTATGAGTATAAAATATAGACACATTCTATTTTAAAACAGAATATATAACGTGTATAATTTTAAATTAAAGTTTGGAGCAAACACCCTTAATAATGACAATTACCGAAAAATTTTCGTGAAAAGGTGATTATTTTAAAAACTAAATAATAGTAATTTTGGAATGTAAAGTTAAACGGACGAAAAAATGATCTTTCGTTAGAGATTAGGAAAATAAAGTGAATCGTTCTTGTCAACGTTATATTTTCAAAATATGTAGTGACGCTTTGTTTGCAAACACTGAGAGTGGCGAATTACTCAGATTAAAAATTGACATACCCAAGTAAAGAAATAGTCTGAAGTGTTTTTCCCAGACCCATCTCATCAGCCAGGATACCGTTGATTCCATTTTCGTAAAGAGAAATCATCCAATTCAACCCGCGAATTTGATAATCCCGTAATTCTCCAGACTTGATATAATTTGGAGAAGACTCAAAGCGAGTCGTAGGAGCGACGGGGACATTGCTTTCAGCAAGCAATTCTTCATCTTCTTCTTCTTCAGTTTTACTGTGCCTGTGATCTGCAGCATCTTTTGCTGCTGCAGCTGCAGCCGCAGATCCAGCCGCCGCCGCTTTTGGAGCAAGGGCAGCAGGTGCATCAGGTGCTGGTTGTTTCCTCGGTCTGCCTGCTTTAACTTTCAAGGGACTCTTGTCCTTTTGATTATTTGTCATAAAATGCGAGAAAATCTCGGTTTGCTTCAGTAAATAATCAAAACGCTTGCTACGGTCGGTTTCAATCTTTGTTTCGAAGTCACCTCCGCCTCGTGAAGATGTTGTTTCTGCCGAAGAGTCATTGGAGTTTTCCCCAGTGTCGCCAGGAGACACGTTTTCGTCAGTTTTAGACATTTTACACTCTTATTTTTCACTTTCGTCTGATTTAAGCACGAACTCGCCGTGGGGTCACATTCGATGCAAAAATAAGTTTAGACGCACTTGGAATATAAAATATTGTATTATTTATTATTTTTGTTGAACAAACTGCCAGAAACAGCCCGGCGGCGTTGTATCACTCACAAATTAATAACACAGATTGTCGCCATTTTGGATCGTTTCTCCCTCCAAAAAAAACTTGGCATCACATCACCGTATATATGCATTCTGTTGCCCTGTGTATAGCAATATTATTTTATAGCATTGTAAAAACAAAAATCATGGTAAAAATAATTAATAATAATTGATAATAATTAACAATAATAGACTAGGCAGTATTTTTTTGATATAGTAACAGGGTAATTTCTGGTGATTTGTAGATAATTGAAATTATGAGACATTTTCTAGCTCTCTACTTTTCTATTGGCTGAGATTTTAGAGCGGGTTTTTCGAAAATTGTTGTTATCCTATGAGTTGAGAAATCAAATACCATATTAAATATTAAAAATAATATATGACAATACAATAATATATACAATATAATAATATATATATAATAATATACAATATAATATAATAATAATATACAATACAAATATCTTTGATACAATATTGTATACTTATTACAAAATTCAGCTACAATTGGAAAACAAAATCAGAATTAGCCATTCGTAGCTAACCAAGAAATCAGCTAATCAGACTTAAAAATATTATACATATATACCTGTATATCCATACAAAATTCATTTTTTAAATACTTTTTTCCTTACAAAATGTTTCGGTATTTATGATTGAATACTTTATAAATTGAATTATAAATTAAACGTGTTTTTAAAACAGTTATGAATAATAATTATTTTTAAATCTCGACAAAATTTTCCATTTTTTATGGATTAAAGTCGTTGGACCCAAGTGTTAAGCTCAAAAATCCTTTCTCTATTTTACTCAACGAATATTATAGATAAATATTTTTTCGCGCTGTAGCACTAATCTTTTTTCAAATAATTCTAGTTAAAAATTGATTAATTCTACAGAGGGAAAAAATTCCAAATTTAATATTTGTTAAGTAAAATGAAGAAATCGAGTTTTTAGATTAAAACTTGACTCCAACACCCTTAATTTAATTAACCATTTTAAATTTGACAGTGAGATTAGTGAGAATTTTAATGAAAACTTTTTGAACAATTTGTAAATTAAGTAAATATTGGTTCTTCTATTCCTCTAAAATCGTAAAAATATGTAATCCTTCCTCATCGATATAGTATCCAAGGCAACAGAGAGCTTGAAGAATGACAACAAGCCTAATATAAATCGCACTCTGTCGCAAGTTCACGTATTTTAAACATCTGTTATTGTTATCTGTAAAATATTATAAAAGTAAATCTTCTGTAAAATTTCCAGTCTTCTTGATAAAAAAAAATTTCTGTGATAATTGGAAGCATCGTAATATACCAGCTATTTAAAAAATCATGCCACTGATAGAACAATCGAATTATTGCAGTCAACAAATCAACGTCCCATCAAGATTGCCCCTGATTCTGAAACAATTTTGCAAGGCTGCAATTAGAACGCAACCTTATGATCTTCTTAAGTGGTCCAGTGCTTATTTCCGGGCTTTAGCGGAAGGTGAAGAACCGCCAACGAAAATTAGATTGGAATATCCACCACCTAGCACCGCTTCCGGCTTAACATTAGGGTTCTTGAAAGTTCTTCTACGACAATTAGGAGGTTGTATTTAAACCTAGAAAAAAATGAATTAAATAATCATTTACATTTTTTTTCTCCCCATTTAGAAATTATAAAGTGCTTGAAACTGTAAAACTAAAAAAAAAAATCATAACGATTGTAAAAAATCTTAAATTGAACTTGAATGTGATATTAACTAACATTTAAAATCTAAATTTAAGGGCGTTGGACCCAATTGACCTTAAAATGAAAATATTAAATTCTGAAGTTAGATTTTGAATTCTTCGTTTTATGCTAAAAGTATCGAAATTAAATATTTTTTCGCTCTGTAGCGCTAATCATTTTTCAAATATAAGACTGCATGTAGAGCTAAAAAATATTAAATTTCGATACTTTTTGCATAAAACGAAGAATTCAAAATCTAACTTCAGAATTGAATATTTTCATTTTACTTAAAAAATATTTGGATTATATATTTTCTCGCTCTGTAGACATAATTTTAGTTAAAAATTGATTAATTCTACAGAGTGAAAAAATTCCAAATTTAATATTTGTTAAGTAAAATGAAGAAATCGAATTTTTAGATTAGAACTTGACTCCAACATCCTTAATTGATTAAAATTTCCATTTCTCAGATTATAATAAAGTTGTACCAGTAGATGCCTTGCTACGCAGATGGGATGGTTTATGTCTCGATCGCAAGGATTTGAACTTAATAATGATGATTGGCAAATTCCGACGCAAGTGTCAGGTGAAAAAATTTTTGGCCATTGCTGTAGGTTTATTGGCTTCCAGTATTTTCGAAACGATGATTATGGTTTGTGAATTATTCACACATGAACCAGAGGGTGGTTCTGCAATGATTCCAGTTTCATTATTCATGGAATTATATGGGTTTGTATCTTTCTTCTGTAATAATAAAAAAATAAAATAAATCCTTTGTAATAATAAAAAAAAATTGAAACATACCTGAGATTAAATTTACATAATGTAATTAAATATGATAGATTGGCTTCTTCAAAATGTAGATTTCTGGCTGGACTTCGTTGTGATGGAAATAAAAGAGAACCTGATGAAGATCCTGTGACTTGTACTCTCTTTGACGAATCAGAACAAGGAGATTTATATCCAAGAATTCACGATTCTAAAAAAGATAATAACAAACCGGAAGAAAGCAACGCATCCCTAACGAGTCAAGATACTGAAACTGACATTAATCTTGAGCTGGAATCTATTTCAAAAGAAGGTGATGAGTCCACAACAAAATATAAATTTTATTACTTGATGCATATCGTAATCTTTTTTCTATTGACTCCAACTTCTATTGAAGTTAAAATTAATTATATTAGATATTTTTTCTTATGAAAACTGTTATAACTATTTAGATGATAAAAATAAAAACATGGAAAAAATGGAAGAAAAATCTACATCTGCAAGAGACGGTGAAGAATTGTCTAAAAGCGGAAGTTCAAAAACTGAAGGAATTGAATTTTCAAAAACCGAAGACCATCAAAGTATCGACTTAAACGAGTCTAGCAATGAAAGTTCTCGAAAAACTGAAAATTTTCAAGACAAAAGCTCTGAAGAAAGCGGTTCGGAATCTCGAAATACAAATGATCAGCAAATAACTGAGTCGAATGAGGAAAAAGTAAAAATGAAAATTCATGATTCAGCCCTGTTTAAAAATTATCCAAATGTACCAGGTGAATATATTAAACAATTATAAAGAATCCAGACGTTTAAAAAAAATATCTACACTATTATTTACATTTTTCGATTTAGGGATAGGACCTCGTTTACTAGCTGAAGAAGTTGCCTGTGTTGCAATATGGATGAGTGAATGTGCCAGAAGACAAGAAGGCATGGTTGGTCCACGAAATCTTCGACACATCCAATGTCCTCCTCTAGACAGACAACAAATTCAGTAGTTGCACAATCAAATATCTGTTTTTGCTTCAATAATTAAAATTGTCATAAAAAATGTCGACGTAGTTCCTTAATACTGATTGTTATGTCATCATGTTAGTTCTTCTAGAGTTTTAAAAAAGAACGTTATGCTAAAATTGTCAATTTATTTACACTATAATGTAATTCCGTATTTAAATACTGTAGACAGATTTATTAACAATACAACTATAAAATTATGATTTAAAATGTTCCGTGCTCTGAGACTGATTTAATATTTCAGATAATTAAGTGGATTAGACTAGATTTATTTCGACAGACACATTTTATTTCACTTTTCTGTTCATAAAAATCTTTGTAACAATTTATACAATAATTTGTACAGTATACGAAAATAAATTGGTTTAAATGACCAATATATAAGGATTTTCAAACAAAAATGATTTTTTACATTCTCATCAGAAAAGGTATTATTAATATTTAAATTGATAAACTGACTAGAACTTTCAATCAATATAGTTAATATAAAGTAAGGGAGAACCTATATATGAATAAGTATAATATATCGAAAGAGATTTATATATAGAAATTACTGTTTGAAAATAAATTTTTTAGCAAAAATTGTATAAACCTGTTTCTTTTTAAGTAAAGTTTTTCAAAGAGTTTCTAAAAAGTACAATTTTTCATTTTATAAACGTAGATACAATTTTAGTTCAAGATGGCTACTCAATCCTCAGAGACAAATTTTCGCATGTTTTTTCATTTTCAAATTTTTTTTTTCTACTAAAAAATATAGAATTTCCTCTTTTTTTCTTTGGTTGAGTAACCATTCGAAAACCAAATTTTTCATCGATTGAACTATTAACAAGTTAATATAAATCTACCTTAATAAATAATATTAACCTTTAAAGGACCATCGATTTCAGAAGAAACATATTCAAAAAGACGCTTTTTTCGGGTTTCCAGAAAACTGAACGCTTCTCCTCTAGCGGTTTAAAAGAAGGTCTGATTTAACACTATTTTTCCAATTATGTATAAAAAAAATCAGACGTTGTTTGTATATCACAGAGGTGTTACGACAGCATAAAACTTAAAACAGGGGACTTTCTTTATCATTTTCAGATTACCATAATTTGACACAGAACCAAGACATTTTGAAATTTTGAAATTTCTAAATTCAAAGCAGAATTAATTGATTGAGCTGAAGTATCTGACGTCTAATCTGACGAAAAAAATTTTTTTTTCTATTTATTCCAATTGACCAAAATTCGTACAAAAATGAAAAAACAATGTATTAGAACATACTAAACGACTTAGAACGCCATAAAATGTAAAAATGAACCAACACTGCGCGCGAACGTACCATTTCAGAGTTAGACGGTCAATTCTTTGGCAGAAATTATCAAATGTGACCCCATACGTTTGAAAGGCAATTTCGAAAGGTGTTAAAAAAACATTTTTGGAAATTTTTATCAGTTGCGGCAAACTGTCAAAAATGACAAAAACTGAACATATACGCACCATTTCAATTTGACGGTCAATTCTTTGGCAGAAATTACCAAATGTGACAGATGGGACCCCATACGTTTGAAAGACAATTTCGAAAGGTGTTAAAAAAACATTTTTGGAAATTTTTGTCAGTTGCGGCAAACTGTCAAAAATGACAAAAACTGCATTTTTGACAGTTTGTCGCAACTGACGAAAATTTCCAAAAATGTTTTTTTAACACCTTTCGAAATTGCCTTTCAAACGTATGGGGTCACATTTGATAATTTCTGCCTAAGAATTGACCGTCTAACTCTGAAATGGTGCGTATATGTGCAGTTTTGTCATTTTTGACAGTTTGCCGCAACTGATAAAAATTTCCAAAAATGTTTTTGTAACACCTTTCGATATTACCTTTCAAACGTATGGGGTCACATTTGATAATTTCTGCCAAAGAATTGACCGTCAAACTCTGAAATGGTGCGTTCGCGCGCAGTGTTGGTCCATTTTTACATTTTATGGCGTTCTAAGTCGTTTAGTATGTTCTAAAACATTGTTTTTTTCATTTTTGTATGGATTTTGGTCAATTGGAATAGATAGAAAAAAAATTTTTTTTCATCAGATTAGACGTCAGATTCTTCAGCCCAATAATTAATTGTTTTAAACCTGTTTATCATCATTGTCAATAAAATTAAGTGTTTTTCTCTTCAAACTGCATTTCATAGTATGCTAAACTCTTTTTTAAAAAGTACCCTTTACATTTTTAATTGAATACAATGAATAAAGAAAGAATTATATAATAAATAAAAATGCTTTCATTATTTTGACGCCATTATGTTTTGCTTCACGATTTCTCCTGATCTTAAAGAGCAGGAAAGTTATTTGTTATATTAATATATGAGAAATAATGAATTGGGAAGAGTTAATAAAGAAGGAATATAAGGTACTAAAGAGTTTTAAATTGTAGACGCCATTATGTTTTGCTTCCTGACTTCTCCCGATTTTAGAGATCAGGAAAAATATTTGTCACATTAATATACATGAGAAATAATAAATTAGGAAAAGTTAACATAGAAGGAACATTAAGTAAAGATTTTTTTACAAATTAAACGCCATTATGTTTTGCTTCATGATTTCTCCCGAAATTAGAGTGCAGGAGTACTATTTGTCATTAATTATATGAGAATTAAGATTTAAGAAATAACAAATTAGGAAGAGTTAATATACAGGAATAATATGTAAAACGTTTGGAAAATATATCCGCCATTATGTTTTGCTTTACGATTTCTCCCGATCTTAAAGAGCAGGAAAATTATTTTTCATATTAACCCATTAACAACAATGTAAAATTGTCATTAATAGGATTATAACCCACTGTGGCATGCACGGCCACGCGTCGACTACACATATGTACGCGAGCATATTAAAAATTGTGGGAAAATTGTAGACGCTATATTTTGCTTCATGATTTTTATCGATTTTTGGGAGTAGGAGGATTATTTCTTATATTAATATATATGATAATTAATAAATTAGGAAGAGTTAATGTAGAAGAAATATTAGGTCAAATTTTTTCAAAATGTAGACGCCATTATGTTTTGCTTCATGACTTTTCCCGATTTTATGGAGCAGAAGCATTATTTGTCATATTGATATATAAAAAATGATAAATTAGGAAGAATTAATGTAGAAGAAATATTAGGTAAAATTTTTTCAAAATGTAGACGCCATTATGTTTTGCTTCATGACTTTTCCCGATTTTATGGAGCAGGAGCATTATTTGTCATATTGATATATGAAAAAT
>UCOH01009400.1:0-12808 GCA_900474275.1 Synergus japonicus
ATGTAGGTTTTTTATCACAAAAAATATATTTGGAAGTGATAGAAACAAAAAGTATTCACTAAATTTATTTCAACGTATGATTATAACGAAATAATAACAAAGATTTATTACAACTTCAACATTTCAAGATAAAAAAAAATTTAATAATATTCTACATACTTACCACTTTTATACTTAATCAACTCTTTTTATATCACTATAAAAATCTAAATTTTGTCATACACCGCTACCGCATGAAATCGCGAAATCGCATAACAAAGAACATAACCTCTCTATCTTATGACAATTTTAAAAACTTTCTCACTCGCACAGTTTCCCATGAATAAGAAGAGGACAACTGCACACATGCGCACTCAAACAAAGTTCTTCTAAAGACTTATGATCTAGTTTTTGTTTCCAGGTTGCGAAAGGGAGTTCGGTCTCCTTATTATTCCTTCGTGGTGTCGTGAAACGTCGAAACATTTCGACAATCCGAAGCATTCCGAAGAAACTTTTCAATCCGAATGAATCCGAACCATTCCTAAGAAATTTTTCGATCCGAATGAATCCGAAAATTCATTCCGAATGAATCCGAAAATTCATTCCGAATGAATCCTAACCATTCCGGATAGGAATCTTCCTTCAAACTTCGGATTGGCTCGGAATGAAACTGATTCGCTCGGAAAGAGACTTCGCATTGGCTTGGATGAATTCGGATAGGAAATTTTCTATCCGAAGCCTTCGCCAGGGTACGTCTTGTCACGTGACTGTACGTGCGGGATTTCGGAGTTTCAAAAAGCGTCAACATAACTTATATTGTTCATCGTGAATGGATTGTGCTTTTATTTGTATAATTATAAATTATACAGAAATGTATTACGGTGGTAGGCCGATGAATATAGAGTTGTGGAGGAAATTGGAATATACTCCGAGAAAAATAAATAACGGAAGGACGGGTAATACATCATTAAAGGCTAATAAAACATTAAACATATTAGGCCACAATCCATATTTTTATTTTATCAACATCAACAAGATTTACTATAATTATATGCTTACAAAATAAAGAGGTCTCGCGAATATTTTTGTTATTACGTTTATTTACAAACTACATATACTAAAATATAGACATTTTACAAACCTAGTACAGTCTAAAAGACATGCAAGTTCTCAAATAATAAAAGTTAATAAACTGATAGAAAATAAGCAAATAAAATTATAAAGCAAGTTCTCCATACTATCATAAAGAATAAAGTTTACAAATTAATAATTTTTTAAAGGGTTATTCTTTACATACCTATGCCTTAAAAGACGTTTGTAACCAACATTTGTCTGAATTTCCTGGCATATTAAACACTTGGCAACAATCTTATACTCCTTTTTAATTTTTACAAATTTTAAGTCGTCCCATGGAATTCCGGCTTCGCATGCCGTTCTGTTAGTTTTGCCGGGACATTGTTATTTAAAAAGAGAGGAGGTTATGTTTATATTTACACTGACTGAAGGCCTGATTACACGCTTTTAGGAAAATTTCCTTCTCACTCTACCATGTGAATATCACATAAGTTTGTCTCATTCCACATTTTCCACATATTTTACCCGGAAAATGTGCGAGAATGAGACAAACTTATGAGATAGTCACATGGTAGAGTGAGAAGAAGGACATTTTCCTAAAAGCGTGTAGTCAGGTCTAGGCAGTTATATCTCGAGTATTGGTCCGCCATTTTCGATAGGTATGTTACAGGTTTTCTACAGTTTGTTACTGTATCTTACCTCATTTAGGTAACATACGTCGAAAACCTCGAGTGACGCGTCACAACCCATCCCTGAGTGTTTGTACTTTGTGCTGTGTGCTGTCAATTCGTGAATTTGTAATCATTTGTATTTAATCCCGCTTTCAATTTTCAAATTGTTGCGAATTGTGAATAGGAATAATTGAATAAATAGACAAATAATATATAAATCGTCCAATGTCTTCATAAAAGTGACAGTAGAGTAACAATGAAACTTTTTCCGAAACAGTAGACATCAAGAAGATAAAAGAGATCCGAGAGTATAAAATGTGCTACTGCTACATAACCTGAAGTGAACAGAGCTATAGCGGTTAAAATGAGAGGCATCATGAATATTGTGAAGGTTCTTGTAGGTTTTTTTTACGAATATGCTCGAGGTTTATCATACACTATAACTGCCATCCTCGTACTCTCTTACTGTCTCCATCCTGGGAGATTTGCCTCACATTACAGTTTCATTCAAACAAAAGATATTTACACCGAAATGGAGAAGGCTTACTCGCCTCGTGAAAATTCCTGTGCTATTGTTGTGACAGGTAGACAACCGTCACAATTACTTTATCCTGAAGAGCATCCTCGAGAAGAACCGGTTGTTATGGCCAGACGATTAGGAATTTTACCTGGAGGTCAATGGAAACCATTAAACTGCCATCCTTTATTCAATGTGGCGATTATTCTACCTTATCGAAATCGACATGCTCAACTCTCAATCTTCATGAACTACATACATCCATTTCTACAGTCACAGAATTTAGATTACAGGATATTTGTTATAGAACAAAGCCCCGCGAGGGAATTTAACAGAGCTAAATTGTTCAATGTTGGATATGCCGAGGCTACGAAAATCAACGACTTTCACTGCTTTATTTTCCAGGATATTGATCTCATTCCACAAAATCCGGATAATATTTATGCGTGCACGAAAATGCCACGACATATGAGTTCCAGTGTTAACACTTTTAGGTATAATTTACCATATGCGGGATTATTCGGTGGTGCCATCGCTTTAACTAGAAAGCAATTTGAGAAAGCCAACGGATTTTCAAATGTTTTTTACGGATGGGGTGGAGAAGATGATGACTTTTATGGAAGGCTGCAAAGTAGAGGTCTCAAGGTTTGTAAAAATGGTTTTTCTGGGTTTCAATGAAAATAAACTACTTATTAGAAGAGTGTCCCAGAAAGTATCTTAAAATTTTTTTAAATCCAATAAAATTATGTCAAATCTATTGGATCCATTAGAAATCTTTAAAATCACTTAATATCCCATAAAACATCTTGAAATTGCTTAGAATTACTTAAAATTCCATACGATATGGACAAAAGACCTTATAGTTATTTAAAATCCTATGAAATTTCATGAAATGCCTTCAAATTTCTGACAATCCCATGAAATCTCATAAAATTGCCATACAATATTTTAAAATCTCTTTAAAATCCTTCAAAATGTGGTTAAATTCCTTAAAATTACTTAAAATTACTAACAATTTCATAAAGTCTTATTATATCTCTTAATAAAATTACTCAATATTCTGGGAAATTTCGTTAAATTTTTTTAAATTCTTGAAAACCCAATATAATATTTTAAAGTTGCTTAAAATTACTTAGAATCTCCCAAAGATCATCAAATCCCAAATAATTCCTCAAAATCCAATGAAATCCTGTGGTCCGTTTGGATGTATGGAATGGTTAAAAGCTTCTCATTAGCTCGGATGGGTATCGCTGTACTATAAATTAACATGAAATCGTCTGTTCAGATTTAGGGCGGTTCAAAAATGCATTGCAAAAATTTTTTTATGCTAGAGAGTCTCGATCCACCCAATTTGATTCGAAATCCAAAAAAACAAAGGTCATATTTATTTTTTCTAAATTTTGATTTCAACACGTGCGTGCGTGCCGGTTTAGACTTGAAGTTTCCCATGTAAATTGCATGGGAAAAAATCACTTTTTGGAGTTTTTGGAATAATTTTTCAGGGTTTCGAAAAATGTCACGAGAGATATAGAGACTTGGAGAGGACTATCCAACAAAGAATTTCATGTACCACACATATGGGTTTGCCACCCCTAACGCAAGCCCAGGGTGTCTTGAAAACTACCCTTAAAACCAAAAATGTCAATTTTTCACAAAACCGGTCTTCTGTGCGCTTTATTCTCATTTTTTTTTATAAAAATTATTTCTATTAGTCTATTGGAATGTTTATCAACATTGGTTAGTTAATTTTTAATTATTTAAACAAATTCCATTTATTTAAATAATTTTTTGTCAAAAATACGTTTTTCTTTATAAAAATTACTACTATTGGTCTAATGGAATATTGTTTAACAATGTTTCATTAATTTTCAATTATTTAAACAAATTAAATTTGTTTAAATAATTTTTTTTTTTAAATATGTTTTTCTTTATAAAAATTACTACTATTGGTCTAATGGAATATTGTTTTACAATGTTTCATTAATTTTCAATTATTTAAACAAATTGAATTCGTTTAAATAATTTTTTTTCCGAAAATACTTTTTTTCTTATTAAATATTATTACTATGGATTTAATGGAATTCTAAATTTTTATTGTTAGGTAATTAATTCATTTATTTTAAAAAATTTTCAATTTCGTTTCTTCATTTGCAAAATGAGGACAGTTATAAAATTATACAAAGGTTGAAAGATTTCTACTAATTTTATTGTAAGCGAAAAAAGAGCGAACTTCTTTGTAATTCTATGAAATCTCATAAGTAAATTATATTATAAATGTTTTATATCTTAGATATTTAAGTAATCATTTATTGTTTATACAATTAAGAAATATTTGAAAATTAAATTACATCATGTAATGATAATAAACTGCAAGTAGTTTGAATTTTGGAAAACATAATTTTTTAAACAAATGGAATTTGTTTAAACAAGTGAAAACTAATTTTTCAATTTTAATAAATATTCCATTAAATCGATGGTAATAATGTTTAATAAGAACAAAAGAATTTTTAGAAAAAAAAATATTATTTCATTTATTTATTTTTTTTTTAAACTTTCTCAATTAAATGCATTAATCATACCGATCAATCGATTCGTCTCGACATAAAGAATATTTATTTTCCTTATGTCAACTCAAAATTCTGATTATTTTAAAACATAGAGTGAAAAAATAACTTTCAAAATTATAAATAAACATAACTTCCTTAGCTTTAAATTTTTAATATTTGAGGAGTTATAGTGGAAAAATGAATTTTACGAAAATTATAAAAGTACATAAAACTTTTAAAATTAAATATTTTGTGAAACCCTTGTAAGAAATTTAACTAGGTATATAGTGGAATAACTATGCAAAATTTCATCAATTTATCTCTACATCTTTTCATCGACATCTTTTCAGATCATCATATTAGATATATTGCCCTTGAAATATGTTCAAAAAAACCTTTTTTAGGAAACTGGATTTTGTCACCACTACATAGCTTCTTCTATGAGGAAGCAAAATTATTCAAAGTCCCATTAAATCTCATTAAAACCCTCAAATTATCTAAAAATTCAACGGAATTGTGTGAAATCCCTTCAAACACCTGAAAAGTTTTTAAAATCACTGAAAATTCTACTATATATCTTATCGTTAAATCTTTTTCATAACACGTATAACGAAACATCGATTTTCGGTGTCTGTTAAGAGTCTCGAAGGGAGCCCTTTACAGTACAGGACCGAAGGTACTACAAAAGTAGTACCGAAAGTAAAATAGGGTATCCTAAAATGGATATAGATATACTAAAATATCTAAATAAACAAATCGGAGGTTCTCTTTCCCTATCCCCCCTCTCTCTTATATCCTACCGTATCATATACTATCTTATTCTATTATATCCTATCGTATCCTGACGTATTTTATGCCATCGTATAGTATCCTATTCTATTGAATTCTATCCAATCGTATTATATCCTATTGTATTCTATCCTATCGTATCCTGTGGTATTTTATTCTATCGTATAGGATACGATAGGATTGGATACAATATAACAGGATAACATAGGATAAGATAGAATAAGATACGAGAGGACACAATAGGATATGATAGAATACAAGAGGATATAATACGATAGAATAGAATACGATAGGATAGAATACGAAAGGAGTTAGAGGGGGAGGAGAGAAAGTATTTCCCGAACACGTTACGGGGCACCAGCCAGCTTATTTCTCGCCATCCTGGCTGCACTAGTACACTAGGACAAATTCGGACTATTGTTTCGAAAATCAAATTCGTTACAGTGGTCATGAAAAGCTTTGTGCTTCACACGTCGCGAAACAGGCAATTATCCTTGAAACAACTTTAAATTTTCTAAAATTACTTAAAATTACACAAAGTATAGTTATATCCTTTACAATTAATCCAAATTCCATGAAATTTCGTTAAATTCTTTAATGTTTTTGAAAATTCAATATAATCTCACCAAATCCTTAAAAATTTCTGGAAATAATTTTTCTTTAAATTTCTTAATATCTCATAAAATATCTTAAAGTTGCGTAAAATTACTTATAATCTTCCAAAATATTATCAAATATCTCTTATTAGAAGAGAGTTCGACTCCTTTTGTATTCCAATATATTTGATCAAATATCAATTTTTTTTTAGGTCACAAGGTTTGGACCGGATGTAGCTCAGTATTACATGCTTAATCACAAAAAAGAGTCTCCAAGTACTGCTCGTTTTGCAAATCTTGAAAATGGAGCACGGAGATTTGATACGGATGGACTCAATAATCTTGAATACAAAGTCTTGGATCATCAATTGCGACCACTTTACTCTTGGATATTAGCCGATGTTTAAAGTTAGTTAAAAAATTGCACAGACTGTAGACTTGATCAGATGATCAAAAAAATAACAATCATTATTATTTTAATTCTTAACTGTATTTAGCGATGGGCTGTACTTGAAGTACATATTTTATACATAATATATTTAATATTCTTTTTATTATTTCACATGAGATTCTTTTGTACATATTAATATTATAAGATGTAATTCTGTTCATAGTCTTACGTTAATGCAGTATTTTTAAAGTTAAAGAGAGACTTACTTTGAATCGATAGGTATATTAATATATTCATTCTCTGAAACAAAAATTTAATGTCGATTCGTGCCTCTATTAAATGAAATAATTTAAATATTTAAAATAGATAAAAATACTTGTCCATCACTGAATAGAAGTACAATTATTTATGAGTGATTACCAAAGCCTTTAGATTCATAGAAATTTGTGTGTATGTATAAGATAGGTTTTTATTTAAGACGTTGATCTCATTTGATATAAATATTTTTAAACTTTTAAATGTTTAATAATTTATAAGAAACATACTCTTTAGTAATTTATTTTATTATAAATCAAATTCATGAAACAATTACTAACATATCTTCTGATTGCTTCTGACGTGCTCAATTATAAGGGAAGTTTATTATATATAACATAAAAAACTAATTTAGAGCCTTCGAACATTTTAGTGTTTTTCAATAGACTGATTTCAGCTTTGACTGTTAATCATTTTGAATACTTTATTTATTGTTAGATATTAAGTATCATCAGGTTATGATCCTAAAGCGACACCCAAATATGATATCTTCGAATATTTTAGGCAAATATTAGAAATTTTAGTGTAGATGACTTATAATCGAAAATATTTGCATAAATGAAGATAGGATCGATCATGAATGAAATAGTCATTCAACATTTGGTTGAAGTTTCAGACGTCTAGTCTAGTGATTTCCAGAGATTTTTAAGATTTTTAATAGATTTCCTGCAATTTTAAGAGATTAGTTTCATTACCTTTATAGACACATTTAAAATAGCTAAAAAATGTTGTAAAACTCTTGTAATCTTTTAAATTCTTTTTCAATTCTTAAAATAATTTAAAATATCCTAAAATCGTTTAAAATATTTCGAAATTCCTTTTATTTTATTAAAATCACCTCTCAGAATCTAACTGAAATCAATAAAAATGTCTGAAAAATTCTTTTGATAATTCTTTTGAACAATTTTAAAAATCCATACAAGACTAAAATTAAATAAAATCTCTTAAAATCCTTTAACAATTTTTTAAATACCTCAAAGTCTGTTTATCCCTTAAAATTCTCCATAACTGTTTAAAATCCCATGAATATTTCTGAAATCCTTTAAGTCTGTACGAAATCCCTTACTTTTAAGTCTGAAACTTCAACCTAATTCATTCAACTGAATAAATATATTTTCTGTTTGGAAGAGAATTCATTCAATGTATTTTTCTCAGTCTCTGACATTATTCTCGAACTTGCTTAAGACAAAAAAAAACTATATTAATTAAAGTAATTATTAATCTGCAACTAAATAAATCTGTGACAAAAAAGACAGCTTTACTTTCAAAGACAATTTTATGAATCTCTTAAAAAATTGAAGAATCATTTTTCCAGTGACTGTATGTCAAAACGAAAGCTATAATTATACTTAGGAAATATTTATGTAATATGCACTGTAATTTGAATAAGTGTGACTTATAAAAATAAAGTACTTCGATTTATACTTGAACTTGATTTCTATTTTCTTAAAACGTTATTTTTTTCTTTCAGGTTATCTACATATCAGATGCATATATAAAACTGAATTCTGTGTGTCTTCCGAATAGTCTTCCATACTTTTGAAGCTATCGGAAACAAATTTTTCAGCGCATCAAACATTTGTCTTGGGGATTTTTGAAGATACTTTGAAAGTGCTTGTGAATTTTTTTCATTTTTTTATTTTGGATGAATTCAAGAGACTTAAAGACATTTTATTTAAGTAATCCTTCGAGTAAATTTCTGGTAGTATTTAACATCATTTTCAAGCATATTTTTCTTCACTTGATGTACGCTATACCTTAAGAGCATTAGTAACCACTACATTAACATATATCTGATGTTTTACTGTCGCCTCATCGAGATCTGTAGACTTAGCGCTAAAGGTACTTCTATTCAGTTAGCTTTGAGATTTTCATATGCTGCCAGTGGTGCAAATTAGTGAAAAATTCGTACCTATCTTTATTGCTTTGCATCATGATATCCATTTCAAAAACAACCAGATATTCGATGTAAGTAGAGTCTATACTTTCTAAATGTTATTTTATTCATTATGATCAAATTTAATTTAATTAAATTAAATTTCATATTAAAACTTCTAAAGCTCAGAGATATTGACTCAAACTTTGTTGTATAGGTAAAATTAAAGTCAAAGTAATATTAAATCTATAAAAAAAAAATAACTTACTTCGTTACATAATAACTTAATAAAAGCCCGATTTTTAAGTAATAAAGATTCTATTCTAAGTTCATAAGAAAAGCGTTCGTTTTAAAGAGACTACACAAATTTGGCAATCAACTATGATTTAGCTTGGCATTAAAAATAGATACCTTTTGCATGGACCTGTCCTGCAAATATTTAAAATTTCATTAACGCACAATCTAAGCCAATTCAAACATTTTCGTGCCAATAATTTTAAGATTAGAAAACTTGTCTTCTTCAAGAAAGTTTGCATGGTATCAGTAAATTCACTGACGAAATTAATGACGTTCGAGTGTTATTTACTCAAAATTTAGAATCGACTAGATAATTGCTACACTCGACTAAACTAGAATTATCTTCGACAACTTAAGGGTGTTGGAGCCAAGTTCTAATCTAAAAATTCGACTTCTTCATTTTACTCAACAAATATTAAATTTGGAATTTTTTTCCTCTATAGAATTAATCAATATTTAATTATAATTATGCATACAGAGCGAGAAAATATCTAATTCAAATATTTTTTAAGTAGAATGAAAATATTGAATTTTGAAGTTAGATTTTGAATTCTTCGTTTTATGCAAAAAGTATCGAAACTAAATACTTTTTCGCTCTGTACGCAGTCTTACATTTAAAAAAAGATTAGTGCTATAGAGCCGAAAAATATTTATCTATAATTTTCATTGAGTAAAATGGAGAATTGAATTTTGAGCTTAACATTTAGGTCCAACGCCCTTAATTGTAATCAACGTCTACTTTGTAGTCTTTACAACTGAATTTTTTTACTGTTTTTCTCGTACTTGAAAGAAACTACATTTTCAGATTGCTCATATATTTTGTGACAATTGGACTGCCACAAATTTCGATGGCTTTATTTGATGTCTGTGAGTCGGAAGCCCCGAAACTGGAAAACGTTTTACCGATTTGTAAATTGAAAGATGATCATCATTTGATTTGCTTCGGCGGAATTGTTGAAAAGTGGAGCAACGGGTAACGAAAAAGTAGAAGAGAAGCAACATATTGCTCTGCTCAGGTATGAAACAATATTTGAAACTATTTAAAACGATTTCTTTTCGACTTAGATCACATTATTTTCATTCACTGACGCTTTGTGATTGGCCGGATATTAATTTTGATTCCGAGACTCTTTTGAGGAATTTTCCATCCTTACGGAGTCTGTCATTAGTTAATGGTAGCATTAGTAATATCTTCAGCCCCTTTCCTATTGAAGCAGAAAAAATTGAGGTAAACTTTAAATTTAATAAATATTATTTTAAATTTAATAATTTTTAATTAAGGCATTTTAAATGTAATTTTATCAAGAGTTATATTTTATATTTATATTTTATTAAGTTATATTTTTTTATTTTAATAGAGACTGGAAATCATTGGCACCAGGCTACGTCACTTACCTGAAGGAATTTTTGGAAATCTATCGGCCCTTCAAATTCTTGATTTGAGGTACAATGCTTTTAACGAAATAGACCCAGAAAATTTTAATTTAACATCTTTGCAAGGCGTGTACTTATTTGGTGAGCTCACATAGAGTTTTTAAGTAATAATTCGAACAATATAATTACTATTAATTTATTATTATTAAGGGCGTTGGATCCAAGTGTTGAGCTCAAAATTTAATTCTCCATTTTACTCAACGAAAATTATACATAAATATTTTTTCGCTCTGTAGCACAAATATTTTTTCAAATATAAGACTGCATACAGAGTGAAAAAATATTTAGTTTCGATACTTTTTGCATCAAACGAAAAATTCAAAATCTGACTTCAAAATTCAATATTTTCATTTTACTTAAAAAATATTTGAATTAGATATTTTATCGCTTTGTACGCATAATTCTAGTAAAAAATTGATTAATTCTACAGAGGAAGAAAATTCCAAATTGAATATTTGATGAGTAAAATGAAGAAATCGAATTTTTAGATTAGAACTTGGCTCACCTTTAACTCTGATTAATATTAGTACAGAGTGGTCACATATAAAATAATATCATTTTTTTAGATTCTAAAGAATAAAAAGTAACTTTTTACAGGAAATCCTTGGAAATGTAGAAAGGAAATGGCTTGGATCTTAGAATCAGGAACTGACTCCTTATCTAATAAAATTGTTGATAAATCGGATCTTCGTTGCTCAGTGCCTTATGAGGGCAGACCACTTTTACCAGTGGTAGAAATTATAGTAGTAAGCTCATTAATATTAAAAATTGAAAAGAATTCTTTAATTTCAATTTTACTGGACTTGACTTTTTCCGAAAAAGATCTTAGGGAAGGAATGCAAAAAAACAGTCTGTGATTGCCAATTGACTTATGTTTATGGACGAGTCGATAGACCAATTCAAAAACAATTAATGGCTTTCGTATCAGTTAATTGCAGTGATCGAGGATTAACGGAAATGCCGCCTTTCTTACCGGTAAACACGACTGTTCTTCAACTTTCAAAAAATCAGGTACACTTATTAATTAAATAAGGCGAAATTAAATTAAATTAAATGATAAAATAATAATAAGTTTAAAAATAGTAAAATAATAATAAGTTTCAAAGTTTTTATCTCATTATAAACTTTATTTCTAGATCACAGACTTGACTCCTTTGAAAACAAATCCAGTTTACAAACGCGTGTTAGATCTATATTTGGATAATAACTTAGTGGAGTCTATTAGTCTTCTGGATGGAACATATTGGCTGGAAAATTTTCGCCTTCTCAATCTTCGGAATAATAGATTAACAGATGTTCGTATCCTAATGCAGAATTATTATTAGAACGTTTACAAAGCGTTTTTATTGATCTTTAATTAATCTTAAGCCCAGACACTTAAAGAAGCCTTGATTTAAAAAGAAAACAATTAAAATTCTTAGATTATATTTTCTCTTCCAAAAGCTCGTAAAGAAGTTTCTTATTGGATTAAAGTTTCAGACGTCAAGTCTGATGAAGTTTTTTTATTTTTACATTCTCAACAGAGAGAATGTATTAGATTTGAGTTGTGTCCACGTTTTGGGACCCCCTGAACCCGAAAAACATGTTTTTACGAATGTGTCTGTCTGTAGATTTTAGTTTGTTAGCACGATAACTTTCGAAAGAATTGGCCGATTGGATTGTCCTTTGGTATACTTTTTTAGTGTCCCAAAATGAAAGTCAAGTTCGTTGGCCAGCCATTTTGGATAAAAATTCAAAAAGTTGGAGCATTTTGAACATTTTTGAAACCACATTTTTTTTTTAATTTAAAAATTCTAATGACGGATGTTCGTAGTACTCAAAAAGACGAACAATTTTTCTTAATGACTTTTTTGGATAAAAAAAAATTTAAAGACTTATAACATTTTGAAAATCTAAAAAAATGAAATAAAACTTGAATTAGAAGCCAAACAACGCATGATATGAGAAAAAGTCTAAAGATGAAAAATGTTTCTTTTTGAACACTCTATAGGATAGGTATAATAACTTTTTGAATTTCCTTAAAAAATCGAAAATTCAAATTTTGAGCCAAATAACGCGAGGTACAGAGAAAATGATAAGAAACATAATTATTGGCCTTAAAAAGATCTACAAGTTCTTCTGGAACCATTTTTCAACAGGATGAGTAATTTTCGTTTTAATCATGAAAAATATTGTTAAACAGAGCCGAGCGCGAGTGCCCTGATGAGAATGTGCTCCTTAAGGTCGATAGAACCTTAAGTAAATTAGTTTTCGTTTGCATTCCATTCCATTTTGTAGTAATTTAAATAAAAATAGGTGCAAGCGCGACGTGTGTACGACAATG
>UCOH01009402.1:0-31629 GCA_900474275.1 Synergus japonicus
CAGAAAGGGACTCGAGGGTAGTTTGAGGGATTCGATTTCAATTTCTAATTGTCATAAAATTATAAGAGATGTTTTGGCATTGCTCGGTTTGTGAGTTGACTATTTGATTTATATCGCGTCTTATTTGATTTCTAAAACATAGGATTATATCGAGCCTATTTCCACATCCGTTCGGTGTTAAAGCATCTTGAATTTGCTGTTTTTATTTAAATAAATTTTGTTATTTTATCGAAATCACTACGTGTTTGCTCGCCTCTCTCAGGAACCTTTCCCACTTCTTTTGATTCTAGCCTATGAGAGGGCATAAGGTCTTATTTTCAGGCTTAACAATTTGGCACTTAATTATGCAGTAATAGCATTTAACTTATACTTAGTATTAAAGACAATAGAATTGTTACAATATTTGAGGAGTTATAGTGGAAAAATGAATTTTACGAAAATTATAAAAGTACTTTATAATCTTTACTTTTAAAATTAAATATTTTGTGAAACCCTTGTAAGAAATTCAACTAGGTATATAGTGGAATAACTATGCAAAATTTCATCAATTTATCTCTACGCGTTTTCAAGAAATTGCTGGATCGTGACACACATACATACATACATATATACATACATACATACACACACATACATATATACATCCGGACATCTTTTCATATGATCATATTAGATATATTGCCCTTGAAATATGTTCAAAAAAACCTGTTTTAGGAAACTGGATTTTGTCACCACTACATAACTTCCTCTATGAGGAAGCAAAAACGAAAAAAAATAGTCGTGGTGATTCTATTTTTAATTGTTGTAATTATAAATATAAATAAATTATAATTATAAAAATAAATAAACATATATTTATTTATTTGTATTTATAATTATAATTATAATTTATTTATATATGTATATATAAATAAGTTATATATAAATATAAATAAATAAATAAATATATACATATATATATATATATTCTGCATCTGAAAAAGCATAAAATCAAAATTGTCGCATAAACTAGGAATCGTGCGAATCATTGAATTCGACAGTTTTTTCCAAACCAAAATTTCCCTCTAAGTACGGTTGGAGAGATAGATCACGGTTCGAGAAAACGAAGACCGCCTGCAGAGTTTTCCGAAGCTTTCGAACCGAAATCATGCACCTTCGACAATCTTCGAATCGGTCTCCTACTCTTAGTCACACGAACATAGAGGTTTTGTTTTACGTCGGTCGGCGTTTCAAATATGCGATCACTGCCACGTGCATCGGTAGTCGGCACCCGCTACATGAATGAAATTGTAAACGAAAGTTCCTATTTCCTAATTCCTAGTCCCTCTAGCCTAGTTTTTTGCAGACCGTTGAGTGAATCTGCTCATCATTTTGAAGTTCGAGTGTAGAGGAAGTCTTCCCTCTATGTTTCTATAGCTTCTAGCCAAGATTTTTAAAATTATTTTAAAGCATTTTAATAATTTTAAATATATATTAAACATACAATCATTTGTAATTTATTCTTGTCAAGATAAATCTTCTAAATCAGAAATATATGTAATATCATTATTAAAATATTATATATTATAAAATAATATTTAAATAATATTTTTTTTTAAATATTTCGCGATTCAAAGAAATTATTATAGAATTTTCTCCTAAAATAAAATTTTATAAATAGCAGTATCATTATAATTCCAGAAAATATATTTATATGTAATATTATTTGCGTCATTTTGGGCACTTTTTGTCAAATTCTCTATGCCAAAAAAGGGATTAAAAAATATATAAAAAACTTTTTCTTTTAAATTTACCTTCAAGAGGGAAAAATTGAATGCAAAAAGTCCTATTCTTAAAAACAAATTAATATCTTATTCATTAATTTTCTTAATTAATGTTTTCTGAAAAATTTCAGCTCAGTCGAATTATTATAATTGAGGCACCGGATTGCAGAACTGCCTCTACGCTCGACCCGACTGAACTCAGTAGGCCGGAGAGAGGGGATGATGCACTAAACGTCACTGAACGCGGCGATCGAGGACAAGAATCAATTTACAACAAAATTTGTCGTTTTTCTGTTAATAATTGACGAATCAAGTTGATTTTTGCGTAGAAATATTCTCTAAGCTTGTTCGGTTCTCACAGATATAGTCATTGAGTAAGTTATATAAATTGTAACAATTCCTCCTCTTGGGGCTGGTCCTCGTAGAACGAATGGATATTCTTATAACAGAACTTATGCCCTCTTATAGGCTAGAATTGTGGGAGTGGGACGGTTCCTGAGGGAGGCAAGTAAATACGCAATGATTTCAATAACTAATAACAAAGTTTATTCAAATAAAGTGAAAAGATTAAAGACAGTACCGTGTCACGGCTACGGTAAGGCTTGACATAATCTTAAACTCATTGATAATAAAGACTCGATATAAACTAAAATTAATTCATCGCAAACCATGAGCACGAGAAATGCCTCTAAGTCCAAATATGAGAGTTCGAAGTAGAAAAACGGAGATGAATTTAAATTATAAAACCCAACGCAAATTTACTTGAATTATCACAGTGATACAAAACCTCTAATTCGCAACGAAACTAACAGCGAAACTTTAAATTTGTCCCTAGCTCTGGTAATTTCCAAACAGCATACAAATCCAAGTCCGTTTATGACGTTACCGTCAAGTTATGGTCACTTTACGGTAAAGTTACCACTCGGCGAGAGGTTTACCCGTTCGCGAATACGATATTGTTTAACTAGGTCTTGTTATGAGGTTACGCCGCGAAGTGTTGCCCGGAATGTAAGTCGTCCCTCTGAATAGTAACGATCCTGCCAAGCTAATATCGATATGACGTCACGCCGCGTAGTTATACGCGCAATCGTAAGTCGCACTCCTAATAAAAACTGTAACGATGTGGTCAACCCTGGTGTCGTGCCTTATCTTGTCAAGTTCCCCCAGCCTGGTACAGCGTACAAAGGAACTTGACAAATATAGCGAATAACGAAACGGGCTCGCAGAATTTTGTCAAGCTCCCCCAGCCTAGTACAGCGTACAAAGGAACTTGACAAATACGACCCCATTACCGTGACGATGGCAAAAGTTTAAAATTTGGGAGACAGCCTGGTACAGCGTACAAAGCTTCCCAAATTTGAACTACCTGGCAGTTGGATGAGTTTTACGGAAGATGGCTGCCTGGCTCCGAAGATGATTCCACGATGCTCTGCTTGGCTCTCGTAGTGGTCCCTCGTGGCAAAAACCGAGTCGCTTAAGAACGCTAGGCCATGCCCAGCCTGAACTTGAAGGCGACTCGTGAACGAGTGACGGCAGGGATCGAACGCTCGACTTTTAACCCTGCGCGAAACTAAGTTGTTCGCGGGAAAACGTGGGTCCGCGCACCTAGCGCAATCCATCCGAAGCCTTTACCGAGCGATATCCCGGCCGCTCTCTAGCTTGCCGGCAACTGTAGCTTTGATAGCCTATGCACAGGCGTTCTGCATGTCTCGATGGTAGTAACAGTATGCAGGACCATTAAAAAATTATATGAACAATTTCACCAAACGACTATATCTGTGAGAAGCGTACAAACTTGGAGAATATTTCTATGCAAAAATCAACTCGATTCGTTAATTATTAACAGAAAAAAGACAAGCTGATTGTAGCATTGTAAATTGATTCTTTTCCTCGATCGCCGCGTTCAGTGGCGTTTAGTGAATCATCCCCTCTCTCCGGCGTACTGGGCTCAGTCGGGTCGAGCGTAGAGGCAGTTCTGCAATCCGGTGCCTCAATTATAGTTTATACATCCAATTTTGAGCAATCAAAAAATTCAAGCGAGTAAGTTGTTACTTACAGTACAAAGAAGTTGTCTAAAAGTTATTTAGTTTCTCTCTGATTTAGTAAATAATAATTTAAAATATATGTCTTTAATGTAAATATTATACCTTTTCTCATCAATTTTATTTTCAATTAATGAAAAAAATTTTTTTTTTCTAAAACACTCAAATGATATTTTGAAGCGAAATTCCTGAAAATTTAGTTTAAAAATTACAAAAACTACTCGATAGAGCACTAATAGTTGAAGTAAAAAATAAATTACAAACCATTTCTCTTAAGTAAAATGTTTTTTTTTAAATTTATTTTTATTTTATTTTTTTTCTAAATTTATTTTATTTATATTATATTTATATTTATTTATGTCCTGTATCAAATTCATTTATAATATAAGTAATGTAATAATATTAATATAATTGTCAAGAATGGTAAATATGTAAATGGTAAATATGGCAAAAGCAAAAGCTCCATGCTACTTACGAGTCAAGCATATACCGTTAGCACACTTTCTACATGTGAGTTATAGGGATGGGGTCGGTAGGGGTAGGTTTAGTTATTCTGCCCAGAGTGTGAGATCGCTCTTAAAAATTCATATTAGAACAGCGCCATCACGCTGTTGGCAGAATAACTAAGCCTTCCCCTCACGTCTCGCTCCCCTAAATTTGCCACAAGATTTCCGCTGCAATGTCGCCTCTAAACCTATCTTCCCTCTACGCTGTAGGGATCCAACATAGTCGGTTTTTACCATCGAGTTTCCTCTCTCACGTTTTGTATAATCCGCGTCTTAAAATCTATCATGCCTGATATCTTACAATTTATATACTTTGCGTTCGTTAACGGATCACCTGTGATCCCCACTCTTAAGACGTTAAGATGTCAGATATGCTCTGACACTTGGTGACAGTTTGTAGCTTAGGCAAGACGCGTTTTTAGACTGTGCGTGCAATTCACTTTCATTTTTAATAAAATACCAGTTGAGAAATCTTGTACATTTCAATATCTTTCGTAACGCAGATTAACCCTTTCCTGACTTAAATTAAGGGCGGTTATTTTACATAACCATCATCGTTACATTGGTGACTTCGACTAGTGAAGAATTTTCACAATTTTTATCAAGTTTTGCTGTGTACTGAGGTGTGAAAAAGTTCTCGAACGAGTTCACCATTTCTAACGGTTTTTCTACCTCGCGTCTTGCCGGCTTCTTTCCCTCTAATTTCTAGCTCATCAGTCGTTCACCAAGTTCTCCATCAGATTCTGGACCATTTTCTGAGAGCTCTCGCCTGCCTTTTTTATCGCCAAACCAATTTTACGAGAAAAATCGAAGGAAGTTGAGGATTTTTTTGTAAAGACAAGACTATCAATTTGAATTTTCGACGCCCACGCCCAGCTGATCAACTGTCATCGAAACTCCTGGAAGAATTTTTTTCAAAGTGTGGCTGCAGACAAACATTCAACTTCCAACTCTACACTTCACTTTTTATTCTACGATTTTCTAGTAAGTGCAATATTCTTGCCTACTTTCCGATTGTTCAGTTTTTCTGAAAAATCTTATTTGTCTTGTAATTTGGCGCGCATTTTCGGCAAATGATTTAATCCATTCATGCTTTAATCTCTCGCATACATCGCTTCACTTTAAATAATTTATTTTTATTGCTAAATTTATTTTAAGCGATTTTTCTTGTATAAATTTCCAGAATCCACATTTGATTTTTCAGACTGCCGTTTAACGGTTACATTTTTCTTGTATTTTACAATTATTCGCCGCATCATCGATACTTTCGACGTTTTGTATCGAATTCAAATTTTTCACTACTTTTCGGCCATTGTACATTTTGACAGGTCATCAACTGAATTCAACTTTTATTGCGAATTATAGAATTTTGTCGCGCTTGTAATCTTAATAATTTATCGATTTTCTTACAATTAAATTTAACGACATTATTATTTATAACAATTAATTTCATTTATTCGAAATTTCAATTTTATTTTAAATATTGTTTCTCTACGATTTCTCGAATTTATATTATTCTATGTAAATATTTTACAACGCGCGTCGTCCTTCAGAATTTGAACCTCTTCATTCTTTTTCAAAAATTGTTTTATATTTTCCTAAAAAGTTGAATCTCGATTAATCATTTTCGCCATTTCTGCTTGTATTACAGCTTGTCTCATCACTTTTCCGGCTTTATTCTAGTCGTTTTTTATTTTTAAATAGGACAGGATTAGTGAGGTTACGAACCACTAACGCAGTCATTGAGTATTTATGTAGTCATTTTGAATGGTTTTTCCTTTTTTTTTCTCTTGTTTTTAATTTTCAATCAATTTTATAACATTCAGGGCAACATCTCTTTTGAACAATTGACTGCTGTAGTCCTTTTTTGCAGATATCTGGAGGTGTGGCCTGGGATCGTCGTCGTCGAGGTGTCAGCGGATCTTTTCATCCATCAAGTACCGGCTGCGGTTGTTCGTGGGACTTCTTCGCCCTCTCTTCTTTCCTGGTTTTGCGTAAGACTCTCCTGGTAACCTTTTTATGCTCTTTATCCTTTTTCTCAATTTTTTAATCCTCGTCTGTTTTCTTTTTTTCCTTTTTTTTTGGGCCAACCATGTTCGGGAATATGAGCGAGGGGGACAAGCCTCTTACCGACGCGGTCGCTGAAACGTCCAATCAACCGGACCAACTCCGAACTGAATCCTATCGGACTCCCAGAATTCTACCTTTTTACAGGGACAATGCTGCTTTCTGGTTCGCAATTGCCGAGACATCTTTCCAGCAAGCTCGCATCACAACGGAGCATCGATCCGGAGGTCGTATCGCATATCCTCGATCTTATCACCTCCGATCCTCCACCAGAGCGCATTTACTTCTTGATTCTTTATAGTCACATCAATTGCGCATACGTCACGTCAATTTCACATGCAACCAATCAGATGCCAAATGCAAAGCGTACGCAGTAGTTATCAAGCATGTGTGTGCTGCGCCCGCTTGTATCTGATTGGAATTTATACAATAAGTTGACATTAATATAAAATTGAATTTACCGGAAGATTATAATTGAAAAAAATTTTTTATGGAAGTTATAAGGTTTATAAGGTAAATAAATAAAAATAAATTTCTCAAGAATGGCTGAACCGATTTTCATGAAAAAAATGTATGTTATGGGACTCGATGGGACAATGTAAGAAAAAAATTATAGAATTATTATGTTGAACGGAACAGCTGAAAAAAAAAATTTTAATTCTTATGGAATTTTTTTTTATATAATGTCTTTAAGGCACACCCACTATTTTCTCTAGAAACAAGGAGGGCTTTGCCCCCCTGCGGGCATCGCACGCCAACCCCCTTTTCGACTAATGTTCCACCCCCAATAGAATTCTGTATATTTTTTTAATTCTATTTTTTAATCAGTAATTGATTTAATTAAGTAATAATAATATTACACTGCTCCCTCAGTTATAGTTATATTGCCTCGGTTCGTCAAGACTCTTTGGGAGTGAATTTAACAGGTAAGAAATCAGGGTCGTGTGGACCAGTGTTCCCATTGCGGGCTCCACAATGATGTGCATTGATGCTTATGCATCGCGCATGGTGCAAATGGTTGATTAGTTGCTTTTAAAGGGTAGCGTCTGATTGGTTTCTTTCCGCGAATGAGTATACCGAGTGAATCACAGTGAAAAACTGACTTAGCGTACTGAACCCTTTGTAACTACGGTACTGCGATCCAACGGTTTCGGAGTAATTACATAAAGCATAGAATTAATTATTTTTTATTGCTTTTTCGCCAACTTCATTGAATGTATATTTTATATTTTAATATACATATCTACATATTTTATTTAATTAAATCTTTAATTTTCATTATATTTATGAGTAAATATGGTATCCATTATGACTATAATTTATAATTCAATGAAATTGATTCCGAGATGCACTACCTGGAAGTAACCAATATAACTTCACAAACTGTAAACAAATTGTATTAATTGGTTCATAGATGTATTTGAAAATAAGTGCATTAGTAAGTATATTAATAATTGAATAAAATACTGAAATTTTAACTTGGAATTGAGCACCAAATTTTGTTAAAAATATTGTTTCGTAAGAAATGTTTGATTAAAAATTAAATATTGTAACGTGGTGGATTTTTACCACATTATTGATCCTTTTCCCAGATTGATTTTTGGTTCGGGATATCAAAATAGAACAGCCAGTGGGAACTCATTTAATTATAAGAGTGTGAGTGTTGAGAAGGATGTATGAAAAATGAAAGGATTGCATAGTATGTTGTTAGAATAGTTTAGGTTAAGGAATACTTTATTGTTTTCAACCTGCCTCACTTCCAAAGAACCCAGCTAGAATGTTTATACTTTACTTTTGTTTACGTTGCCGTCTGGAATGCTTCAGTCATTCAACTAATTTTGTTCATTCCTCAAAATTGCAAATCAATGCCATTCAATGCATTCATAACTTGTATTGTTGACAAACTGTCACAATACGTGGACGCAGCCATAATGGTTAGCGCTAGATCCACTACCACGCGTAAAGAGGGCAGCATCTCTCAGAGCTACAATATTTGTGTTACCGCGACTGTGCACCCAGACGAAAGTTTCGGAGCCTTCAGTTACTCTCTTACTGTTTCACTGTGAACGTCACAATTTTCGGAGTTTTCTTTGAATTGATAAAAAAGTGCCTATTTCTGCACCAGAGTTATATTTGCAGGTAGCTTGAGTTCTGCAGAAGCAAGGTAGGCGTCTTTAGATCAAATTTTTCAGAATTGTGATTATGGGCCCAGACATTTTTTCAAACGATCGTGTGTAGAAATAAAACAAACGTGCTATTCAAACTTTTTACTTTTTGAAGGTTAGAGTGCCACGTGTAGTGAATCGACAGCAAAATGAGTGCACAGAATTTTGCGAGAATCGAGACTCTTAACAAAGAAAACTACGATACGTGGAAAATGCAGATGGAAGCGCTCTTAGTGAAAAACGACGCATGGGGTTACGTGAGTGGGGAAATAGTAAGTGAAGTCGGATCTCATTTTGTCCATTAATCCCTCCGAATTAAAACAAATAAAAGGATGTTCAACATCCCGGGAAGTTTGGCTGAAATTGCAGGGAATTTACCAATCCAAAGGGCCAGCTCGGAAAGCCACACTTCTCAAGCAACTTACGCTATCAAAAATGGAGGACGGCGAAGACGTGCGTGAACATGTTGGGAAAATGTTTGACGTGATCGACAAATTGAATGAAATGGGCGTGGAAATTGATCCTGACTTGCTCTCAGTCATGCTTTTATACAGTTTGCCACCTACATTTGAAAATTTTAGGTGCGCGATCGAGTCTCGCGATGAATTGCCCACACCTAGAAATAAAGGGGAATTCAAATTTCGCTGTCATCGATGCGGTGAACGGGGACATATGGCCGTGGACTGCACAGTCAAGAAAGACGGAAACTCCCGACCGTGTGCGAAAAATGCCGAAGACGTGAGCTTGTGTGCAATTGAAAATTTCCCGGATTTTGACGTTCAAGAGGCGCTACGGGTGGAAAGCGAAGCGAAAAATTGGTGTCTCGATAGTGGTGCAACGTCGCACATATGCAAGGAAGCACACGTGTTTTCGGAAATACACGATTCGAAACGTGGAAAGTTAAATCTTGCGAGCAACTCTTCAACAGAAATTATTGCGAAAGGAACCGTTTCACTTTCAGCTAACGTCGATGGTAGGAAAAAGAATGTTACTTTGAGTAACGTACTCCAAGTTCCGGACCTTCGCGCAAATTTAATGTCAGTCGCGAAAATTACCGATAGAAATTGCGACGTATTATTTACAAAGTATCGTGCGACAGTCATCGGCAACGATGGCGAGGCAAAATTAATTGCTGATCGTATCGGAAACCTATATTTTGTGCGTGAGGACTGTGAACAAGAATGTAAAGTGGTTGTAGAAGAATGAAATTGCTTATCGAAAGCCTTAACAGAATTAGAAACGTGGCATCGGCGAATGGGCCACATTAATATACAGGATCTTCAGAATGGTGACCGCCAAAAATCATTGCTTGGAATGAATCTCGGGAAACGCGAGGAAAAGCTTGAGTGTGAAATTTGCTTCGTTGGAAAATGGTTAGAACTTCTTTCCCCAAGAAATCGGAAAGAAAGACTGGCTTGCTGGAAATAATCCACTCCGATCTTTGTGGTCCTATGCGAGTGGAATCAAACAACAAAGCCAAATACTTCATTACGTTCATCGACGATCATTCACGCTGGTGTGAAGTACGATTTCTTCAGAGGAAGAGCGAGGTTTTGGATGCTTTTAAGGAATACAAGGCTCTCGTGGAAAACCAGAAGGAAAAGAAGGTAAAAATCCTACAGTCCGATAACGGGACTGAATACTTAAGCAACAAATTCAATGATTTTTTGAAGAAAAGCGGAATTCAAGCAAGATTGACCGTGCCATATAATCCAGAGCAGAACGGGACAGCTGAGAGGAAGAATCGAACTCTCATGGAAATGGCAAGGTGCCTTTTGATTCAATCTGGGCTTCCCCCTCCTTTTTGGGCAGAAGCCATATCAACGGCAAATTACATCAGGAACAGATGTCCCACAAAAAGTCTGGATGGACGAACACCCTACGAAGTTTGGAATGGAAGAGCGCCCAACGTCGGGTACTTCAGGGAGTTCGGAAGTAATGTCATAATCTTGGACAGAGCACCCGGAAAATCGAAAGTCGAGGAACGTGGCAAGAAGGGAATATTCCTTGGCTACGACGACAAATCCAAGGGATTTAGAGTTTGGATTCCGGAAGAAAAGATAGTGCAAGTAACACGAGATGTTGCTTTTCTTAAGAATTCCGTAAATCCTGGCAACGGAACCTATGAGGAATTTATTCCTGAAGAAATTGCTAGTCCAGAACTGAACATGGAAACTCTACAACCAGATAAAAGAAAAGTCGAGGTAGCGATACAACCTTTAAATCAGAATGAGATACCTGCTCCAGTGATACATGTAGAAAACAGAGCAGATCAAGAAAATGGAAACGAGGATATCGCAGAAGCCGAGGACATCGAAATACCCCCAAGAAGAGGTCCAGGAAGACCATCTAAGATCTTGACTGGATTAAGAGGAAGACTACGAAAACGGTATCACCCATACCAAGAAGATGTCGAACTGGACGTGAATTTGGAAGAAGCTAATTTAGAAGAAGTGCCTACAAAACTGGCTGTGTCAGGACCTGATGCCAATGAATGGTATCTCGCCATGGCAGACGAAGTCAAATCAATCTTAAAAAATGACACTTGGGAATTAGTACAACGTCCAAGTGATCGTGAAGTAATTGGTAGCCGAATGGTGTTAAGGAATAAATACAAACCGAATGGAAGCCTAGAAAGAAGAAAATCCCGAATAGTTGCACGAGGATTCGCTCAACGCCCGGGAGTTCATTTTAACCAAACTTTTGCACCAGTAGCTCGTCTGGGATCCATTCGCTTATTGGTAGCACTTGCAGCTGAGTACGGAATGTCAATCAGACAATTCGACGTCACAACAGCGTACTTGAATGGTATAATTGAAGAGGAAGTGTTCATGGAGTCACCCAGTTTTCTAGCTGAAGCTCTTGAAAGCATCATTCAAACGGAAAGACACAGCAGCAAGATTGGTATAACAGCGAAAAGAATGTTAAAGGATCTGGAATCGGGAGATAAGGTCTGTCTGCTAAAGAAATCATTATACGGTCTACGACAGGCTGGAAGGAGCTGGCACATGAAACTGGATGAAGTTCTAAGAAGATTCGGAGCCACTCCAACAAACTTCGACCCTTGCGTTTACTACTTAGGTAAAAACAAGGACGCATTGATCATCGCTATCTATGTGGATGACATCTTGGCCTTTTCTCGAAATATGACAAAAATAACGAAGTTCAAGGAAGAACTCTTGAAGGAATTCGAAATTCGAGATCTCGGAGAACCAAAATATTGTCTCGGAATCGAAATCTCACGAAACGGTGATACGATTGCAATGAACCAGAAAGGATACATCGGTGACTTACTGGATCGCTTTGGAATGGCCGATTGTAAGCCAGTAACAACTCCCATGGATATCAATGTAAAATTGACAAAACCAAAGGAAGATCCTACAACTGAAGAGGAGAAACTGCCATATCGCGAACTTGTAGGTGCTTTGATGTACCTAGCTGTGGCTGTCAGCGCGTTAAGCCAGTTTAACACCTGTTTCAGACAGATTCACTGGACAGCAGCAAAACGCGTTCTACGCTATTTAAAGGGCACGATGGATTTAGGTCTCATATTCAGTCCATCGAAGAAATCATTGGAAGGATACGTTGACGCAGATTAGGCCAGCTGTCTGGTTGATAGAAGATTGTATACAGGGTATACTTTCACATTGAGCAACGGAACAATATCTTGGGATTCTTCGAAGCAAAGAACGGTAGCCTTATCATCCACAGAGGCCGAATATATGGCTCTAGCAGAAGCTACGAAAGAAGCTATTCACCTTCGAAAATTATTATCCGAATTAGGATTCGAAATACTTGCTGACGTCAAACTATTCAACGACAACATGGGAGCCCAACGCCTAGCTGAGAATCCAACATTTCACGCTAGGAGCAAACATATCGACGTAAGGCAACATTTTGTTCGAGATGCGTTGAAAAACGAACTGATAAAACTTGAGCACGTTTCTACCAATGATATGATTGCAGACGTGATGACTAAGGGACTTCCTACACCAAAGCATAAGCACTTTGTGAAAATGCTTGGATTGGGAAGCTTAAGTCTATCTTAAATCATCAGCCTCATCTCGAGAGGAAGTGTTAGAATGTAGTTTGAATCTTGTAGCGATACGCGGCTGATATATGTATCGCCATCTATGTTCGAAGTGTGACAACCCCCCAACGCATTGTCTTTGTACACGAGAATAATCTTTTTAGACGCTGTCTGCAAAATAAAGATTAGTAATCCGAGTTTCAGTGTTTTTATCACTGCACATCTATTCCATATGCCTGTTCTTTACTATTATATTTTTTCTAAACATTGTCTTTCTTTTTACTTAATAAAATATGTTTCTTCATTTTAAATTAATTTCAGCCTGAGTTGTTTTGCGCCCCTACGATATCCCTCTCCTAGATGAACTAGTTTGAGTAAAATTTAATTTTCAGGAATTCGAGTTTTGAGCGGTATTAATAATACCTAGCGCCCTTGGCATAAAATCTTTAATTTACAGGAATTTAGTTGGGAGACTGATTTTGGAGCGGTACTCACAGACAAAGGAGTCCCTATAAGTCGAGATTACCGTTACACTATGTTCTCTTGAACTCATATTAAGGGGTCAGTCTAGTAACTCATTTTGGAAAAATCTGTTTTTTTTTTTACTTATTTCGAAAGTAACTATAAAAAGTTTTCAAAAATTCTGATTTTTACTATTTTTTTTTAAATCGTCGAAAAAATAGCGTTTTTTTTTTAAGTTTTTTCGTTTTTTCTTCACCAATTTTTTATTTTTTGAAATAATTGAATAAATTTTATAGGGGACATAGCCATTGTCCTACCGAATCTAAAGCACATTGATTTTTTTGTTTCAGACAACCCTGCTCCGAGATTTTATCAACAAGGCGGACCTACCTTCTTTTCGAGGTGTTGCGCTTGGCTGACGTTTCTGGTCGTAAAAGTGTACAAAATAAAAAAAAAATTTTTTATATAGTTCAATAGTGTATTTACTAAGCCTAAAAACTTTTATATGATAACCTTTATCCAGTATCCAAGAAAAATTTACGAAAATTGCGTTTTTTTCGGCGCGAGTTACTAGACTGACCCCTTAAATGAATAATATTTGTAATAATTGTGATGTTGCAGGTTTCTGCAAATCACAAAATTTTCTAAAATAAAAATTTTATTGAAATAAAGACTTGGGTGCTCTCATTTTGAGTATAGTTCGGTATTCATAACTTTTTTAATTTTATTTTTTTATCTATTCTATTGTTTATTTTATTTTATAATTTGAATTTCGGATTTTATTTTATTTGTGTTTGTTAAGATATTTTTAAGGTTGATTTATTTAATTTTTTTTTTTTTTTGTAAATTTCCGAGATTTTGCTGTCACCAGCGAGCAGCCACAGACGTATCAACCACCTACGCATCCACTGATTCGATTTCATCATTCGCAACACTACCTTCACGAGTCAACGAGAGAACTGTAAAATCTGTTAATATTGGACAGAAGAATTGGTGTTGGTCATCTTTAAGTCTTGGCACACTCCTGGCAAAGATTGATTGAGGCTATTACCTTATAATTCTAAATAAGAATGAGTAATTTCGTCTAATTATCTCTATTACAGATACCTGTAATTATCTCTTATCTCCTTATCTATTAATAGACGTTTACTGGCATTTAAGGGCGATGGAATCTGAAAGTACAAACTGTCAAAAACTGTCAAAATCTGTGGAAAGAAATAAAGTTTTCATGTGGACTAGAATTTTTCCAGCCAAAGGTAAAAGAGGGAAAATTTAAAGGTTTTAAATAGAAAAAAATAGAGAGAAGAAATGAATAAGGGGCGCTTGATGATAAGTTTATCGAATACTCACTTTTGTAGTCCCAAAATAGCGTGTAATTATTTCTTGTCAGAAACGGCGGACATTTTGACTTTCATGATGGAAGAAACTAAATATTAACAGCTGCAACAGTGGCACCCTGCGCGCGCAGGAATCAATATTTAGTTTCTTCCATCATGAAAGTCAAAATGTCCGCCGTTTCTGACAGGAAATAATTACACGCTATTTTTGGGACTATAAAAGTGAGCATTCGATAAACTTATCATCAAGCGCCCCTTATTCATTTCTTCTCTCTATTTTTTTCTATCTAAAACCTATCAATTTTCCCTCTTTTGCCTTTGGCTGGAAAAATTCTAATCCATATGATAGCTTTATTTCTTTCCAGAGATTTTGACATTTTTTGACAGTGTTGACAGTTTTTACTTTCAGATTCCATCGCCCTTAAGAAACACATTCTGATCAGAGCACTCGCGCTTCGTGATCGATATTGGATTTAAACCTTGCGCTTCGCGCTCGGCTCTGTTTAACAATATTTTTCATGATTAAAACGAAAACTACTCATCCTACAGAAAAATGGCCAAAGGAGAACTTGTAGATCTTTTTAATAACTATAATTATGTTTGTTATCATTTTCTCTGCATCTCGCATTATTTGGCACAAAATTTGAATTCTCGATTTTTTAACGAAATTAAAAAATCTGTTATGCCAATCCTATAGTGCGTCCAAAAAGAAACATTGTTCACATGTTAATTTTTTTCATATCATGCGTTCTTTGGCTTTTAATTTAAGTTTTCTTTAATTTTTTTTTAGATTTTCGAAATGTTATAAGTCTTTCAAATTTTTCTTATCTAAAAAATTCATTAGACAAAATTGTTCGTCTTTTTGAGTAATATGAACATCCCGTACATAGAATTTTTAAATTAAAAAAAAGAAGTGGTCTCAAACATTTTCAAAAAATGCTCCAACTATTTCAATTTTTATCCAAAATGGCTGGCCAACGAAATTGATCTTCATTTTATGACACTAACAGAGTATACCAAAGGTCAATTCACTCGGTCAATTCTTTTGAAAGTTATCATGCCCACAAATTAAAAATCTACAGACCCACAGACATCAGACACATTTGTACAAACATGGTTTTTAGGTTCAGGGGATCTCAAAACGTGGACATTTGACAAAAACTGGGAGGGGGGGTTTAAATTTCACACAAATGTAATTAAGTTTATTTACATTTTCTCTGAAGAGAATGTAAAAATTTCTGTTCAATCGGAGTTTTCTGATAAAACCATATAAATTATAGACCAATTGAAATATATAATTCCGATTCAGAAAGACGACCCCATTCTTAATAAAATCCAAAAAAATCCGATTCACGTCTTTCATTTGACATAATGAAAATAGTTCATTTTGAATTACGAGAAGTGCCCCTTATTCCTTTCTTCTCTCTATTTCTTTCTATGTAAAACCAATAAATTTTCCTATAAAAGTTGACAGAATTAGACAGACGCGCAACAAGCGTCTCAAAACAGTGGGTGTCGGAAGCCGCCCTACACATTAAAAATCAATAAAAAAAGAAAAAGAACAGATTAAAACCCCTCAAAAAGTGCGTTTATTATGGAATTGTATTATCCTTCTAATAATTTCGACATCCATCCATATTGCAAGTAGGTATACTCGAATTACTGCCTGGGTGTTCTGACACCCAGAACCCCGTGCTAGTTGCGTTGCTGGGATCTGAGTTTTTCTACATGAGGAATTTTCAAATTCCATCAGCCTTAAATGCCATTTATCTCTCTTTCTAAATTATCTAGAACATAGAAGGATAAAACTATCATTATTAGTTCTCCATATTCTTGTTCTCCTCATCGCTTGATGTCTGAAAGCATCAAAGGTTCTCATATCTCACTCCCTCTTGTATAAAGGAGATCGGAACGTGAACACAATGAAGATACGCCCTTCTTGACATAATTTTCATTTTCCCGAAATGTCATAATTTTCATAATACGGAATTACTGATTATCATAATTTTTATTTATCTGAATCAGCATCTAACCTAAAATTCATTTTACCGAAACATCACCTGTCATAATTCCCATCTGACCGAAATCCCAACTAACAGTAATTTCATGTCCTAAAATGCCATCCGACAATTTGATTGGTTGATTTTGAATTTCGCGGTATTATTGCTAAATAATAATTCGGTATTGTAAAAATTGTGTCAAATTATAATTCGATAAAATAAAAATTATGTCAAACGGGGCATATTCAATTTGGGGCACATTCATGCGCCTCCATGTTCTACAGGGGTTGCTATCATGTGCTAATACCCTATAATGTTACGCCCGGTATGCTGCAACCTATACGTGGGTGTGCATCAAAGACATCATATAAAAAAAATCCCATAAGAATTAAAATATTTTTTTTTCAACTCTTCCATTAAACTCAATAATTCTATAATTTTTTTCCAACACTGTCCCATCGAGTCCCATAACATATATTTTTTAATGAATATCGGTTCAGTCATTCTCGAGAAATTTATTTTTATTTATTTAACTTATGAACCCCATAACTACCATAAAAGACTCAGGGACATTTCGATATACGTATTTTGACCACGCTCATGCAAATCTCCAGGAATGAAGTAGCAATTCGTAAGCGGGTAAACCTATAGAAAAAAAGTGATAATTGACTGGAGAATTATTGTCCGACTTTCACAAAGAATAAATGCAGATGGCGCTGTAGGATAAATTTAAATTCAAATAAGAATATTTTTAATGAAAAAGCACAATCTATTAATAAAGGCAGACATTTTAAAGTCATTTTATTTATTGTAACGGTAATCTCAACTTATAGGGTCTCCTTTGTCTCTGAGTACCGTTCCAAAATCAGTCACCCAACTAAATTCCTGAAAATTTAGAGATTTTATGCCAAGGGTGCCAGATATTATTAATACCGCTCAAAACTGGAATTCCTGAAAATGAAATTTACTCAAACTAGCTCATCTAGGAAAGGGATATCGTGGGGGCGTAAAACAACTCAGGCTGAAATTAATTTAAAATAAAGAAATATGATTTATTAAGTACAAAGATAATGTTGAAAATACAATCAGAAATTTGAAAAAGAATAGGATACGAAAGAAAATTAGTTTGAACCACGAAGGAATAATAAGGAGACCCAACTGCCCGTGGGAGGCCTCTCAAATCGGAAAATAAAAATTCGACCGTAAGTGCCTGACTCACGAAGGAATACCGAAATCGAGTGCGCATGTGCGCAGTTGACACTCTTCCAATTCATGGGAAAGGTGTGCGAGTGAAAAAGTTTGTCAAATTGATGTATAAGTTAGAGAGGTTATGTTCTTTTGTTGATATTATATAAACGATAAACGAAATAAATATATAAACAGTATTTCTAGTACTTGTTTGAAAAATGTGTGAACCAATTTCGAAGAGGAAAAGTATAGGTAAGTTCCTTTTAAATTTGTAATATAATAAAGAAATCATGGAAATAATATAACTTGATTGAAAAGTTTAAAGTTTTTCGGAGCATGAACATGAAGAATAATATTATAATTTTATTAAAAGTTATCACGAGGTGATTTCATTATTCTAAAATATATACATAGAAATTAGTAAAATATGTATTTATATGCACGCGTAAAATGTAATGATCACTGATAATTGCAAATAATGTGATATTATAATGAAGTGATTACATTTTTATATTTTTTAAATACCAATTATACACATTATTCACTTTATTCGCTTTAAACACCACTCGCACACCTTTCCCATGAGTTGGAAGAGTGTCAACTGCGCACATTCGCACTCGATTTCGGTATTCCTGAGAATAAGTCAGGCACTTAAGGTCGAATTTTTATTTCCCAGTGGCTGGAGGGTTGATGAATGAATTGAAACCTAATATTTATTAGGCTGAAGAGTGGAGACTGTTCATCGACTCTTCAAAATGGAGCCTGAAATTTGTCCTTTTGCACAATGGAAATACTTTTGCACCTATTCCGATAGCTCATTCAATAACGTTGAAGGAAACGTACGAAAATTTGGCAATAGTCTTGGAAAAAATTAATTACTCAGAATACCAATGGAAAGTCTGTGGCGATTTTAAAATTGCAACTCTGATTCTGGGACAACAATCAGGCTTTACAAAAAATCCCTGTTTCTTATGTCTCTGGGATAGTAGAGACAGAAAGAATTACTATGTACGAAAAGAGTCTCAGAGAATTTCTTAGGAAATCAGGAAAGTGATGATTTCGAAAATTTAGTTCAAGATTTATTAGAAAACTCCAAGAAGTTGGGTTGTTTGATGAATTTTGAAATTACATTTTCTACACTCTCATCTTGATTACTTCCCAGAATATCTCGGAGACTACAGTGAAGAACAGGGTGAACGTTTTCATCAAGATATTAAGGAAATGGAATTTTTGTATCAAGGAAAGTGGGATGTAAACATGATGGTAGATTTTTGTTGGATGCTTAAGAGGGACACCGAGATGAAGACGCAAAAGAGAAAAAGAAATCGGTTACATAGATCTTTTGAGAACAAAAGGGTTCGCTACAAAAGAAGAAAAGTGTGAATTTTTATAATAACACGAAACGCTGTTTGCATCTTGGAGTACCTTCATCTATATTAAGGTAATGCACGGCTGATTCGATATATGTGCCTGGACAGAAGTTTCGCAAACTATGCACATATCATTTGTGATCGGGGTGACCGGTTTGGGGCAATTCTGAGACCGTATCCAGATATAGCGACCCTCAAAATTATAGAAATCAAACGACTTGATTGACCTCAACTAGACCTTCAAATGTCCTTAACCCTGACGTGCTGCGGTCTAATGGACCTCGAATTTGAATTTAGCGACCTTCAAAACGTATGAAAACTGTAGTCAAGTTCCACCAAAACACATTTTCGTATTTTGGCAATCGTCATTCAAACTATTAATGTACTAACTTAAATTGACCTAGCAATGACTTTTAGGATATTCATAAAAATAAAAATGAATACCATATCTGGACGTGAAATTTCTCGCTCTTTCAGAATTTGCAGTCAAAAATTCACTTTTTTAAAATTTTGAAAATTTGACCTTGAATTGACCTTGATTCAGAGATGATGGAATCAGACGGATTCCAGATTCGGATTCAGCGTCCGTTAAAACCACAGAAATGATAGTCACCTTCTGTCAATCGATTTTTTTGCCGATTTGACCTTCAAGTGCCCTTAAATTTGACGTGATGGAGCAAACCGGACTCCGGATTCGGATTCAGCGCGTCAAAATACATACGAATATATAGGTCCGGTTTTTGGACATTACCACTTTCTTTTTGTGTGCCTGTGTTATCTTTAAAACCTGACCCTGGCTCAACTGAAGCATTCGACAAGATAATTAAAAGTCATAAGTTCTTCAGGTTTTTGACATTTTTTTCAAACGGAGGCACTCCCGTACCGTCAATTATCCCTTCCCTTTCCGTTTTTTCCGCTACCGATCTTCCGTTTATACCATCTATTTGAGTCCAAGCAAGAGCGATTTTTTTTTCCGTAAGCATTTTACCGTACCGCACCGTTTGCTTCCGGTAAAATCGCAGGACACTCAAAAACTCCGTTACGACCATTAGTCGTCAGGATTGATCCGTGCAGTGAACACTTTAAGTCTGGATAAATCAGTGCTGCTAACTTCAAGAGTGCCGTGAAAATTTAATTTTCGAATTGTACAGTGCTACGAACATTTATTCAAGCCTCAAAAGTGCTGTGAACATTTTTCTTGTGAACTCTTCAAGTCTCAAGTGCTTCAAACATTTTTATCGAGAAACATTAAAAACAAAGTTTCAGTGATTATTTCTCAAAACCTGTGAAAGTGATCCAGTTTTAGTACCTATTTTATTTTTTGTTCAGAACATTTAAAAATTAAGAATGCCAGGTGTCTCGTGGGTTTACAAGCTTCTCAGAGAACAGCTTCAAGACATCCTGCGAAAAGAACGTCTATGGATTCTTGGAACAACTCCAAGAACTACAAAAAGCATACGGTTTCACAGATGACCAAATATTAAGAGGTTTTCCAGAATTATTAAGAGGAAATACCCAACTCTGGTACCGTAATTCCGCTACGGATTTAACATCGCTTTACGACTTACAACAAAGTCTCAGACGATTTTGTTTTCCACCTTCCGAATTAAGGCAAGTAGATCAACAGATCTACAATAGGCACCAGGGTGGCAACGAGCCCGTAAGGAAATTCGTTACTTCACTCTTAACTCTAACCAGAAGACGCGGTGGTTTCTCTCAAAAGAAAACAATGGAGACCCTCTAGTACAACATGAAACCAGGGCTTCGTCTCTTCATTCGACGCCCAGACGTGAACAGCCCCGATGAATTGATCCGCAAGGTTGAAGAAATCGAGGAAGCCCAGTTTCAACATGAGAAAGAGACAAAAATGGAACATAAAAGTAATTATAGGCCGCCTAGGCAACAGACTTCTGCCATGTCTAAAGCCTACAACCCAGCCGAAGCGTGCTGGAGTTGCAAGAAAACAGGACACTCTAGACGCAGATGCCCCAACATGACCGTAAAATTTTGTTCCCAATGTGGAAAGGACAATGTCCTAACACGTGATTGTTGCCCTCGCCCAAAGGGAAACGAAAGACGGTCCGGACCCAATTAAGCTCACACCCGGTCCGTTACGTTCCACCGACAAAAGAGTCTAGAATTTTCATTCCGATCTGCTCCTACGTCAACCAAACCGTTCCACAAAACCGACGAAGCCACGATTTCCACAACACTTTGGACGAACGTTAAATACCTCAAGCTCCAACCAAAGTAATGGACCAAATGAGGAAGTGGAATTGTTACTTTGACGGAAAGAACGTCTACGGATTCTTGGAACAACTTCAAGAACTTCAAAAAGCATACGGTTTAGTTGATGATGCTTGTATAGGCTTCTTCGACGGGCCTGTTCTCGTCTTGATCGATCGGAAGGTTCAGGAGGGAAACCTCATTGGGCCTGTTGTCAGGAGCAGTCTTTTTCGGAGAGGAAGAAGCTACGCGGAGTTTATCCCTTCCCTTTCCGTTTTTCTCCCTCTTTTTTATTTTGTTACCCCCTCTATTTGTATAAAACTTGTATATAGGCAGCTTTTTGAAAAAGCATAACAGCCAAGCTTTTCGCACTGGCATCAGTATGCAATTCGGTTGACGCATTTGGATTGAAAATTCGCAATACGGGATACGAAGCGATCTTTTGTTTTAATTCTTTAAAAGCGAGTTCACATTTATTATTCCACTCGAATACAACACCTCTTTTCAATAATGCAAACAAAGGTTCGGCAATGGTCGCAAATTGGTAGATGAATCGCCTTGGAAAACCAACAAAGCCAAGAAAACGTCGCAACTCATGTACATTTTGTGACGTTGCAGAATTTGCAAGTTACAAAAATATAAATTTATACTTTCAATCTTAAATAAGGAAAGCGCTTGCGTTCACAATTCGGCATTCCTAATTGTTTTGTTTATATTATTTTATTATTTTACATTTTCCTATCTTATAAGAACTAATTTTATTTTCAAAGAAGTTAGAGTTATTTTTAAGTTTTGTATTGTTAATTTTAGAGAGAAATTAGAAAAATTTTTATTTTTATATTTTTTTTGTTCAATTTCCGAGCTCTGAGGTCTTCGGACAAAATCTGGAGGATTCCCATCAACTTGCACAGCTTATCTGGTCCATCATCAACACCTACATCTTCAAATCATCGTATGGTTACAAAAAGATTTATATCTTATCTCACAATCATCCCTCTTAACATCCAAACCAACGCCCTGTCAATATTGGAAAGAAGGATTAATTTTGTTCTTCCAAGGTCCTAAGCGCACCCCTGGCAAGGATTGACCGTGGCGACTACCAAGAAATTCCTCGAAGGAATAGGTAATCTCGCCTATTATTATCTTATTTCTCCTCTGTTTTTAAACAGATATCTCTTGGCTTTTTATGTCTTTTTCTCTCTCTTTGTTACATTCTATATCTCGATCAACGATGGAGTTAGAGTTCTTCGTTCTCCATCATATCTTTGAAGTATTTCCGGCCCTGAAATCATCATCGGGAAGACAATTCTTCTGTCTAACTCCCTTTCATAGGAAGGAGTTCGGAGTTTCTTCGTCTATCAACGACAGCTGAAAAAAGGAAGAAGACAGGACGACAGGATGGACAAATAGGAAGCGGGCTTCATTAATAACTATCCTTCTCCAGACCATGAGTTTATACGGCTTACGCGCATCAGCCCTTCTCCTTAATTGTAAATCGTCAAGTTCTCCTCAACTTTACGAACGAATTTGAGAAATTATATTCGTTCTCTTTGATTTGTTACGTAACGACGTAAGAAAAAAAGTGAGAAGTTGAGTAAATGCAATTCCTCTGACGAGGCGGATCCTTCCGAAATGAGTAAAGTTAAGACGATATCAAATTCGGCATTTGCGATACGCAATGAGTTTCGCGATCTAATGCAAGAATAGATTATTCGTTAAAGAGCGATAAAATAAAAAGTTTTCGCAATGTGCAATATGTGTAACGACTTACAGCAGCGAAATTTAGCGTTGAGGAAAATTGCAATAATTGAAATAAAAAGTGTTACTCTCGATAATTGTGAACAAATAGATAGCTATTTACAAAGATGTATAATTGACAAGCAAATGACAAAGATAGTTCAAGGGTTTCCTTGACAAAACCAGTGTTTAGAATGCGTTGTACTAGAAGTTATGTTACGCGAAAAAATGTTGAAATTTGATTAGCGCGGCAAAGTAGACAATAAAATGTACGATAAGAAAGTTGATGTTAAGTTGAAAAGTTTCCTGTTATAAGAGAAAATTAACGAAATTTATTGTGTTTAGAATAAAATGTTGTTGACAAGAAATATTTCTCCTAATTGCTGACTCAATAATGAACATGGTAGGAAATCTCCGAAAAGGAATGCCGAATGATCGAAAGCTTAGACGTTATAATACGAAAAAGAGCTAAAGATAAGGCTTTTAGATCAATCTCCAGTATGGGAAAATCGAGAAAAAATAAAAATGGTGGCTTATAAAGAGGATATGCGCATTACACGCGCAGTTATTGACACGTCTTTCTCCTGCTACGGACCTTCAACAAGTGTGTAAAGCAATATGGCGTAGATAAATACAAAAAGTGGGGATGAGAGAACATCCACAGTGAACCGAAGTATAACAATGATAAAGAGGATAAAAATGATCATCAGTGATTCACTACAGAGTATCCATGAACCCCGCACCATTGTTCTGCGTTCCAATGCCATCTTGAAAATGCCATTGTTGTCCCATTTCCAGATTTCCAGAATTATTTTCTGCATTTACACCCATTTATTGTTGCATAAATCTGTCGAACTCATCTTCATTGATGGGTGGATTACTCCTTTGATCCATCTCGGCACTACAAATAATAGGCAAATTGCGTCTCAATTGTAAAAGATGATCACTACGCGATCATAACGCGACGCAATTGACAAACTTCTTAATATTTTTTACTTGATACAGTCAATCTAATTTGGGAAAATTCAGTAAATTTTTGTGGTGCATTCCACTTCTTATATGTTAAAGAAAAACAATATTCTTAAAGAGCAAAGATAAGATTTATTAAACAATAGCAAATTAAATCATGAAACACTCATCGCACTACAATCTGATCACTAAATTAGTTCTCTAACTATCTGACTTTATAACGCTAGTAATTATTTTAAATCAATCTCCACGCTCGATACACGTGCACTTACGTGTTTGCTCGCTCGCTCGACAACACTCGACTTCGCTCAGCATACAACACTGAGCCGAACTCTCAAAACTACTAGGGACCTCTTTATTAACACTAATAGAAAAGGCGGTAAGTTTAAATCGAAATATAAATCCTTAACACAAGTGTGAACGGAGGGGGAAAGTCAATGGATTTCGGTTACTCTTCCTGAAAACATAATTTACGGCGTGTCAAACCCGCGTCACGCGCCATTTTCGGTATACGCCGCGTCATCACTTTCATCTGACCAATAAGGATAAAGCGTTACGTTACTAATGATCTTTTTATAATTGGAATTTCCTGTGTTATTTTTTTAGGATGAAATATTTTTTTAAAAATCTTTTATTGTTATTTAGGTACATCCTTAGTATACTATAAGATTTTTTTTAACTTTTAAAATGGCGATGCTGAACATTTTTCTCGAAACGCTATTTTTTCACATTGCTTGCATGATAACTCTAAAAATAATTGTTCTATTGCTTTGAAATGTTGAAAAGATCTTCTTGAAACATCTAGCTATACTCCAAACCTATAAATTTTTAAAATCTTTCTTATTTTGGTAAAAATGATTTTTTTTGTTTTACAGGTTTGTAGAATAGCTAGTTGTATCAAGAAGATCTTGACGAATTTTTAAAGCAATAGAACAATTATTTTTTGAGTTATCGTGCAATAAGCAGTGTGAAGAAATAGTGTTTTGAGGAAAACGTGCAGTGCCTTCATTTTGAAAGTTAAGAAAAAATCTTATAGTATACTAAGGATGTACCTAAATGACAATCAAAGAATAAAAAAAAAATTTTTTTGCGTTTACTTTGACAGAAGAGTGTGCGTTAACATAACTCCACATTGCTGGAGTCACTTGCATGAAAAGATGCATAATAAGGACTTCAAAAAATGAAAAATTAATCAAATGTAAAATATCCATGGGCATCCCCACAATTCGTTCAAAAACTAGGGGTGCCATTGTGAGCACACATTCTCATCACACTTCGCGCGCTAGCATTCGTTTACCAACTTTCATCGCTGCCATATACTTTTATTTAATAGCTATTTACTTTACAAGGCGCGAAAGGAGGCATAATTCGTCCGATAATTGCCTGTTTCGCGACGCGTGAAGTACAAAGCTTTTCATAACCACTGTAACGAATTCGATTTTCGAAACAATAGTCCGAATTTGCACTAGTATACTAGTACAGCCAGGATGGCGAGAAATAAGCTGGTTGGGGCCTCGTAAGCGTGTTCGGGAAATACTCTCTCTCCTCCTCCCTCTCTCTCCTTTCGCATTCTATCCTATCGCATTCTATCCTATTGTATTCTACCGTATCCTATTGTACCCTATCGTATCCTATCGTATCTTATTCTATGTTATCCTACGGTATCCTGTTATATTATACCCATCCTATCGTATCCTATCTTATAGAATCCTATTCCTGTCCCATCCTGTTATATTGTATCCAATCCTATCGTATCCTATACGATGGAATAAATACGAAAGGATATCAAGAGAATACGATAGGACATGATAGGATACGATATAATAGAATACAATAGAATAAGATAGTACAGGATACGATAGGATGTGATAGGATACGAAAGGATACTATACGATAAAATAGGATACGATGGGATAGGATACGATAGGATAAGAGAGAGAGAGGGTGTAGGGAAAGAGAATCTCCGGTTTATTTATTTAGATATTTTAGGATATCTATATCTATTTTAGGATACCCTATTTTATTTTCGGTACTATTTTTGCAGTACTTTCGCTCCTGTACTGTAAAGGGCTTCCTTCGAGATGCTTAACAGACAACGAAAATCGATGTTTCGTTACACGTGTCATGAAAATTACTTTAATTTCAAATGAAGAAGAAAACTAATTTGCTTAAGGTTCTGTCGACTTAAGGAAAACTTTCTCATCACAGAACTCGCGCTTCATATTTTATATTTTAATGCCATTATTGGAACATATACCTTATTACCTAAAATAATTATTAAATCTCTTGAAATAATTTTAAATATCTTAGAATTAACTGAAAATTAATTTATTACATACATTCTCATCAGAGAAAGTAAAAAAAAAATTAAAATTTGACCCTCCAATTTTTGTAAAATGTCCACGTTTTGGGACCCCCCGAAACCGAAAAACATAATTTGCTTCCTCATAGAGGAAGCTTCGTTTTAGAAACATTTTCTAATATTTTTAAAATCATTTAATTCAACTTTCTTCACGTGATAAATGTTTAATACAACATTGTAATCAATTGTCCGGATGTATGTGTGTGTTTTACAATTTTTATGTAGATTTTGAATTTTTGTAAAATTTATTTTTCTATTATAACTTCTCAAATAATGAAAATTCAAAACTTATGAGAAAGTAAATTTATTTCCAAAATTAACATAATAAGGCAGCAAAGTGCTCAAAAATGAGCACAAAAAATTAAAATATTGTTAAATGGAATAACTGAGATCGAATTCACAGCTGCACGGAAAGAAATTAAAAACAGCAGCTGTCAAGTCCTTGGTCACGCAGCGCCACTGCAGCTTTGGTGTAACAGCTACACCGTTTAGGGATCGCTGCTGTACTTTTTTGGAGGATTAGAGGCAGTAGCGTGCCTTAATTGGGAGAACAGTCGTCATAAACAGTGGGCGCAACTATAGTCCTATACTTTGGCGCATCAGTGATACCTATAAGTGTCGGTGCTGTCTTTAATTTCTTTCCGTGTAGTTTACGAATATGTCTGTCTCTAGATTTTTAGTTTGTGAGCACGATAACTTTCGAAAGAATTGACCAATTGGATTTTCCTTTGATATACTCTTTTAGTGTCCTAAAATGAAGGTCAAGTTTTCTGAACGACTTTTTTGGATAAAAAAAATTGCAAAACTTATAAAATTTTGAAACTCCAAAAAAATAAAAGAAAACTTAAATTAGAAGCCAAGCACCGCACGATATGAAAAAAACTCTAAAGATGAAACATGGTTCTTTTTGAACACTTTATAGGATTGGCATAACAACTTTTTGAATTTCCTGAAAAAATCGAAAATTAAAATTTTGATCCAAATAACACGAGATGCAGAGAAAATGATAAGGAACATAATTATTGGTCTTAAAAAGATCTACAAGTTCTCTTTTGGCTATTTTTCAATAGGATGAGTAGTTTTCGTTGTTATCATGAAAAATATTGTTAAACAGAGCCGAGCGCGAAGCGCGAGTGCCCTGATGAGAATGTGCTCCTTAAGGTTGATAGAACCTTAAGTAACATTCTCGTACAGCACCTGAAGGCACATTCTCATCAGGGCACTCGCACTTCGCGCTCGATAATTAATTTAAACCTCGCGCTACGCGCTAAGCTCTGTTTAACATTATTTTTCATGATTAAAACGAAAACTACTCATCCTATTGAAAAATGGCCAAAGGAGAACTTGTAGATCTTTTCAAGACCAATAACTCTGTTTCTCATCATTTTCTCTGGATCTCGCATTATTTGGCTCAAAATTTGAATTATCGATTTTTTAAGGAAATTCAAAAAGTTGTTATGCCGATTCTATAAAGTGTTCAAAAAGAAACATGTTTCATCTTTAGACTTTTTTTCATATCGTGCGTTGTTTGGCTTCTAATTTAGGTTTTCTTTCATTTTTTTGTATTTTCAAAATGTTATAAGTCTGTCCATTTTTTTTATCCAAAAAAGTCATTAAGAAAAATTGTTTGAATTTTTGAGTACTACGAACATCCGTCATGAGAATTTGTAAATTACCAAAAAAAGTGGTTTCAAACATTATCAAAATGCTCGAACTTGTTGAATTTTTATCTTAAATGGTCAATTCTTTCGAAAATTATCGTGCTCACAAACTAAAAATCTTCCGACAGACAGATACACAGACAAATTCGTAAAATTAGATTTTTCCTGTTTGAATCAAATAAAAATATTTTCCACTTTTTAAAGAATCCTAATTGCCAAATCCTAATGTTTCTGTTTGAACACCCTATAGGATAGGCATAACAACATTTTGAACTCCCTTAATAAATCGAAAATTCAAATTTTGGGCTAAATAATGCGAAATACAGAGAAAATGATAACAAAACATAATAATTGGCCTTAAAAAAATCTACAAGTTCTCCTTTGGCCATTTTTCAATAGGATGAGTAGTTTTCAAATTTGTGAAGCGGGCAGGTTTTTTAAGATAGGATTCAAACCTTGCAATTTGTGTTAAAATTTAAAAAAAAATATTTTTCATGTTTAAACCAAGAATTAATCATGATATTAAAATATGATCAAGGAAAATTTGCAGATCTTTTAAAGACCAATAATTATGTTCGTATAATTTTCTATGTATCACGCATTATTTGGCTAAAAATTTTAATTTTCGATTTTTCAAGAAAATTCACAAAACTGTTGAGTATAGGCGGTCTTGCAAGCGGTATAGGAATAATGTGTTGATTTCACGTTAACTACACTGAATTCTTCCCTTTCGCTTACGATTTCAAACAATTTTGAACAGCTGATCAGACTGGCGGGCCCAGCTGTGTCAGGCTGCGCATGCGTGGGAGTCTTGGCTGTATGGTAAGGGTTTGACGTTTACTGACGTAGCTTTAGTGATTTCGTCTGATTTCGGTTGAATTCTTACTGAATTCGTGCCACTTCATTCAATAATAGCTAAGATTTCAAGGATCATTGATGATTTCCTCCGTTAAACAACGGATAGAAGCGATCTTTAATCTTTTTACAATATTTACGAAAGCATACAGAAACTGACGATTTTGGAAATGTTATTTTCGCGTTTTAATTTCATCCACTGATATCGTACGTATATATATCGTATTTTATTTCGACTTTCAGCGTTTTAGACGTTGAATTTTCAAGTGAGATGCCCCTCGTGGATAAGGGTGATTCAAAAATGCATGGCAAACATTTTTTGGATGCTAGAGAGTCTCGATCCCCCCAATTTGATTCGAAATCCGAAAAAAGAAAGGTCATATTTTTTTTTCTTTTTAAATTTTGATTTTAACACGTGCCCGTTTTGACTTGAAGTTTCCCATGTAAATTGCATGGGGAAAAATCACTTTTTGGGGTTTTTGGCATAACTTTTCAGGGTTTCAAAATATGTCACGGGAGATTATAGAAGCTTGTTAAGGACTCTCCAACAAAGAATTTCATGTACCACACATATGGGTTTGACGCCCCTAACACACCCCTACGGTGCCTTGAAAACTACCCTTAAAACCAAAAATGTCAATTTCTCATAAAACCGGTATTCTGTACGCTTTATTCTCATTTTTTTTAATAAAAATTATTTCTATTAATCTAGTGCAATAATTATCAACATTGGTTAATTAATTTTTAATTATTTAAACAAATTGCATTTGTTTAAATAATTTTTCTTCAAAAATACGTTGGTCTTTATAATAATTACTACTATTGGTCAAATGGAATATTGTTTAACAATGTTTAATTAATTTTCAATTATTTAAACAAATGGAATTTGTTTATAAAAATGTATCAAAATAAATATAAAATTTATAAAATATAAATTTATAAAAATTTATAAAAATAAAAAGTGATTTTTCCGCATGCCATTTACATAGGAAACTTCAAGTGAAAACCGGCACGTGTTAAAATCAAAATTAAAAAAAAAATATGACCTTTCTGTTTTCGGATTTCGAATCAAATTGGGGGGATCGAGACTCTCTAGAAAAAAAAGTCTTTTTGAACACTGTGGATGTTTCCAGTTCTTGTTGCCCTATTAACTTAAAGACAGTTGTAGATAAATTTATGAAATCTGTAGGGTATATTGGCGCCACCAATATCTCATAACGTGCCAAAGGATTTTTCAAAATATTGAAATTTAAAATTTTTATGTAGATTTTGAATTTTTGTAAAATTTATTTTTCGACTATAACTTCTCAAATAATGAAAATTCAAAGCTTATGTAAGGGAAAGAAAGATTCCTTGCGTCGAAACGAATCGATTGACTTGTATGATTAATGAACTTCATTGAATTTGAAAAAAATCATGATTATTTTTAATTTTGAAAATCGTTAATGCTTCCTCTATGAGGAAGCAAATTTATTTGCAACATTGTCATAATGAAAAAACAAAGTGCTAAAAAATTAGCACAAAGAAATATAAATACAGTTACATGGAACATCCGAGATTGAATTCACAGCTAGTTCAAAATGCTCTAAATTTTTAAATTTTCATCAAAAATGACTGGCCAACTAACTCGGCCTTCATTTTAGGACACTAAAAGAGTCTATGAAAGGCCAATCAACTCGGTCAATTATTTCGAATGTAATCGTGAACGAAAAATAAAAATCTACACATACACAGACATACACACAGCTTGGTAAAACCATGTTTTTCGGACTGAGGGAGTCACAAAACGTAAAGATTTAACAAAAAATGGGGGGTCAATTTTACACAAATGTAATACATTCTCTGATGTAGAGAAAATCCCATCAATACTCCCATCATTCCAATACCCCATCGAGAATAAAGAAACGTAAGAGTCTACGAAACTGCATTCTTAAAATCGACTTCAAGAATTATTTCGAAATTAGTTAAAATCTGACTTTGGTCCTAGTAAAATTTTTACCTCTATAAGCGAAATTCCTCTGTTTTATCAGTCTATATACGCTGATTTAATTAGTGATGTACATATACATAAAATCAGCGAAAGTCCTTTGATTTATCGATAATTTAAGTAGTAACTTGTAAATTCTTTATAAGTAATTTGAAAATCATTACTGCCCAACAGTGATTTTCCGTAGCCCATCGTATTTTTAAAACATTATCGCATCTTTGAAGAACCCTTTTGCAATAGTAATTGATGAAAGTTATACTTTAAAATTTTTGCGGAGAGAAATCGATCTTTAAATACAAGTTTCGCGTATTCTGCGCCCATGGCCGAGATTGTAGGCTTGAACTTATGGCATATCAAGGGATAGCTTTGTTATCCCTTGATGTTTACGCTACTGAAGTAAGGGGAACCATAACTTGAGGTAGGGAAAAGGGGAATCGACGAGAGGACTACGAACTAGGGGTGGCGGCTAATTAAAGATGGCGATATTCGTGGGGTGTGGCGCACGCGCATGCGTAGACAAATTCCCTGTTTCACGTACACAGTAAAAGAGAAGAGAAGAGAAGAGTAGAGAAGAGTAGAGAAGAGAAGAGAAGAGAAGAGAAAAGAAGAGAAGAGAAGAGAAGAGAAGAGAAGAGAAGAGAAGAGAAGAGAAGAGAAGAGAAGAAAAGAGAAGACAAGAGAAGAAAAGAGAAGAGAACGGGTCGGGTCGGGTTAGTTCGAGACAGGAAGACAGCATAAGCAAGCGTAGAGCGTACGTTATAACACAGCTATACGGCTACATGGGTACAAGACCTTAACAAAATTCGCAGTAGTAAACGAACCGGCCGGTAAGAACCACTCGAAATATAAAATGCATGTGGATGAGTTATAGTGTTTTTTAAACTAATCAAGTGATAAATATT
>UCOH01009404.1:0-45698 GCA_900474275.1 Synergus japonicus
GAGCATAGGTTATGTTAGTCACTAACATAACCTACAAAGTGACGTTTATTATAAGATGAATTTTGTGGCTTTAGTTAACTAGTAAGCTGTTGTTTTGCATATTTTACATTCCTAAATATGCCTTAGCTAATAAATGTGTAAAATTTAACCATGTAAATAATGTAAACAATAACAATTTTACTAAAAATCATAAATTCTCATAAATTCTCTCATATTCTCGGTCATATAACCTGGATTTAAGTTCTCGAGAATTTAAGAACTCTAGCCCTAGAGACCAACTTTGAGATCATTGTGCATAGATCGGAAACTCAGGTTGAAAACTGACAAATAGTAAAGTTAAGACAAAAGATAATTGTGTTACATACACGGAAATTCTCGCTTTCGATAATTCTGGTAACTGAAATTTAGGTAAAATGTCAATTCGTGCAAACGTAAATTAGGTTGTATGATTATTCGGTTAAACAGAGGTTAGGCCAAATGTAAATTAGAATAAGTGGAAATTATGTTAAATACTAATTCGGACAGTTTAAATTTTAGTTACATGAAAATTCAGGACAATGTTAGTTAGGTTGAACGATAGTTAGGGAACGTAGAAATGAGGGCAAATTTTAATTCTGGAAAATGAAAATTACACTCAACGTTAATTCTGTTTCATAGAAATTAGAGCAGATTTTAATTCGGAAAAGGAAAATTTTTGTTAGATGATAATTCGGAAAATAATAAATTTGATGAAATGGGAATTAGGATAAAAGAAAATTAGGTAAGATGAATATTTGGCCGAATAGAAATTAGAGCAGATTTTAATTCGGAAAAGGAAAATTTTTGTTAGATGATAATTCGGAAAATAATAAATTTGATGAAATGGGAATTAGGATAAAAGAAAATTAGGTAAGATGAATATTTGGCCGAATAGAAATTAGAGAAAATTTTATTTTTTGAATTTGTAAATTCGGTCAAACTACGTTTCGGAAAAATGGACTTTAGGAACAATGGAATGTCGTTCAAGAAATTAGAGAGAATTTTTATTCGGATAAACGGAGATTAAGTCCAATAATAATTCGGGTGTATAAATATTAGAGCAAATTTGGATTCGGTGAAAAGAATTTCGGTCAAATGGTTATTATGTCAAATGAAATTTAGGTGATATTCATGCGCCTCACTAAGTAAACAAAATATATTTATCTTGCCGCTGTGTCAGTAATTGAGAGGGGTCACGTGACCTCATGAGTGGTCACGTGCCCCCCCAAGAGGAAATGGGATCCTTCATGAGGCCATGACGTGACTTCTCTCGATCACGTGACCTCATGTAGGGATTCTATAATGGGGTTTAGGTAAGGTTTAGGGTTAGGTTAGGGTCTCAAACCCACAGGACCCCATAAGACCACTATTAGATTACCATAAAACCCTCTAAGACCTCAATAGTACCAAATTAGGATAGGTTAGGTAAGGTCTAGGGTTAGGTTAGGTTCACCGCAATGGCAACCGATCATGTGACCCCATCACGACAGGTCCCTTTTGACAACCATGATCACGTGACCCTGGTGAAACCACGCCCCTTTAGAACACATTGATCAAGTGACCCATTAATTTCACCGCTGTCGCTGTATCAAGAATCTCATTAGAACCCCATAAGAACACCATATGACCAAAATGAAACCGAATAAAGCCCCAAAAAGATAAAAATTCCATAAGACCCCAAAAGATTACCATAATACCTCATAAGACAACACACAACTTCTATAATACCACATAAAACCCAAATAAGAAGTCCTTGAAAATCTCAAAAGATTCGGTTAGGTTAAGTTAGGGTCTCAACCCCATAGGACAAAAGAGACTACTATAAGACCAAATAGGATCGCATATGACCCCAACAGACCACTATAAGACTACCATAAAACGCCTGTAAGACCTCAATAAAACGCTCATAAATCAAAGAATTCATCAAAATTCTGATGGGGTTAGGCGCGCCAAGCGCCTAATAATTACCTGGACTGAGAGGTCTTGAAGAGCTTGGTGAAGGATTGTAAGGGACAGGACTGGAAACTGTACGATTTCTTATGTTTCCACCAGACATAACAGTTTCATTGTAATGACGTTCTTCTTCCATTTCCAAACTGTAAGATAAATTAAAAATAATTAAATATTTATGCGGTGTCGGATTCTGAAAGGGGATGCAATCATCAAGTCTAACTGAATCATTAATATTTTCTTCTAGAAACAAATAGATCACAGTTGTTATATTAATGGGAGTTTATTTTTTTCGTAGATAATTATTTTTTTGATATATCATATACAATTCCTCAGATAATAAAAAGAACTAAAAAAAACATGAAAAAATATGGTTTTACAAATATAATATATTTATGTTTAAATAAATACAATTTATGTTTGTAGGCAACGGGGTGTGATTCTCTTCGTTTCTTGATGCAAAAAAAAAAATGTTTAAAGCTTACAGTGTTGGAAAGATACATGTCAGTATCTCCAGATCGTGAGATTTGTCGACCCCCACTATACGACCCACGAGCTCATGCTATCTTTCTCTATCAATAGGTTCGTGACTGTTGCTCGTCGGTCGTGTGGTGTGGGCCAAAAAATCTCACGATCTGGAGACACTAATACCTATCAGAGAACTTGGCTCTGTCCATAGAGTTGTCAGTTAGATGGCTTATAAGCATGGTACTTGAGGCAAATCATTGTACTGGTACTCTCAATATTGTAAATATTGAAAATAATAATTAATATTTATTAGTAGATACCTATTATAATTATAATTATTATTAATATTATTAAATACTATTTCTCATAGTATTTATTATTTACTTATTTATTTCAAGAGTTGTAAATTTTATAAACACTGTAAATTTTGAGAATATTAAAATTGGCAAATATACATTTTAAGGGGGTATTCTAGTCAGCCCTATCCGACTGAAAAAGAAAATGGCGTACGTTAGTGATTATAATTTCTATATGCGAAATTTTCTCACTAGGGCGGCGCTGCGCGCAACACGCATTAAAAATGTATTGTTCTAATGGGAAAATATTCAAAAACTTAAAATAATTAGGTTTTTGAACAAAATGAGGTCAGAAAATGTTTCTCAAATGAATGTAGGATATCAAATACACATTATCCATCAAGCAAATAATATGAAATTGAAAAATAGCACATGAAATTTCAATTATAAAAAGATCATTACTAACGTAACGCTTTGTCTTTATTGGTCAGATGAAAGTGATGACGCGGCGTACACCGAAAATGGCGCGTGACGCGGGAAATTTTAAATAAATATTTTTGTATAAAAATCAATAATAATTAATTTTGAATACAATCTAATTATAAACAATTATTATAATCTTATTTTAATCTAATTATAAAATAAAGATGTACTTTTCTTTATTAAATATGTATTTTTAGTTATAACTGAAAATATTCAAATATGTACTCTCAAATTTATTTTATAACTATTATTTCATAATTTTTGCTACTTTTTCAAACTTTTATTAAACTATGTTTTTCTTTTTACATGAAGAAACACATGAAGTTTAACAAAACATTTGTTATTTCATTCCTATAAATTTTGGAAAAACAAAAAAAATAAATGAAAAATTATTCTATTTAGAAGTTAAAGTACTTTAATATTTTTTAAAATAAATTTAGTTTTATGTGAGAACATAACAAATATTTTGTTAAGAGTATCAAGAAATTCTTACTGTGTTATCCACTGTATATATTATACGTAATGTAAAGTGTTATTTTTCAATTTCATATTATTTGATTGAAGGGTAATGTGTATATTATATCCTACAATCATTTGAGAAACATTTTTTGACCTCATTTTGTTCGAAAATCTAATTATTTTAAGTTTTTGAATATTTTCCCTTTAGTACAATACATTTGTAAAGCGTGTTGCGCGCAGCGCCACCCTACTGAGAAAATTTCGCACATAGAAACTATAATCATTACGGAAGCAAGGTCTATGTCTTAAGATTAGAGTTCTTAAATTCTCGAGAATTTAAATCCAGGTTATATGACCGAGAATATAACAGGTTTTATGAGAATATAAAAGAATTTAAAAATTCATGATTTTTAGAAAAATTGTTATTGTTTACATTATTTACATGGTTAAATTTTAGTCATTTATTAGCTAAGGCATATTTAGGAATGTAAAATATGTAAAACAACAGCTTACTAGTTAACTAAAGCCACAAAATTCATCTTATAATAAACATCACTTTATAGGTTATGTTAGGGAATAACATAACCTATGCTCTGTATACATTTGTGACAGTTTTTTCATTTACAACTTGTGTAAAGCTCTTTAAGAAGTAATAGAAGTACAAAAAACAGTTTATTACACTTTATTGGTTAATTAATCAATAATTATCTCCCTTGTCATAAAAATCTCTAAGATCATAAGTTCTCATAAATTCTTAGAGAATTTAAGGGTATGTATTACTTATCCGATCCCTACCTTACCGACATTTTTTTCTCTGTAACCCTACATCTACATTTATTGAGATACCACATTGAAAATTTCTATATTTGAAGCTAAAGCCTTAAGGTACGTTTTTCTGGTCCTAAATATTGAGATTTAAAAAAAAATAACTTTTTCAAAAATTTTTTTTTTATTTTTACAATAAGTTAAAAACAGACAAACATACATTAGCATATTTTCTTTAATTTTACAAATTTTCAATTTGATATCTTTATAAATGTAGACATAGCGTTACAGAGAAAAAAATGTCGATAAGGTAGGGATCAGGTAAGTAATACATGCCCTTAAGGCTCGATTATATTTTCATTCTCGTTACCGTTCTCTAAGTAATATAACCGACTAAGGGCCGATTTCAATAGGCATAGAGGCAACATTGCAGCAGAAATCTTGTGGAAAATTTAGGGGAACGAGACGTGAGGGGAAGGCTTAGTTATTCTGCCAACAGCGTGAGGGCGCTGTTTTAATATGAATTTTTAAGAGCGATCTCACGCTCTGGACAGAACTAAATCTAGCCCCACCGACCCCACCCCTATAACTCACATATAGAAAGTGTGCTAACGGTATGCTTGACAGTTAAGTAGTATGGAGGTTTTGCTTTTGCCTGAATCTGGCGAGTTTTCATTTTTCAGGCTCTATTTGCGACATATACGCTACGATTGCTTAGTATTAAGAATTGTAATTATAAATTATATAATTAATTAATAAATTAATTATTAATCATATAATTAATAATTAATATTAATTAATTATTAATTATTATAAAAATAATATAGAAATTTAACTGAGTCGGTATCAAAATATGTTTTTATTTTAAGTTCAAAAGTAACATTGAAAATGAATACAGTATTTATTTACATAGTCACGATTCTTGACAAATATATTAATATTATTACATTATGTATATTACAAATGAATATATGATACAGAAAATAAATAAATATAAATATAATATAAATAAAATAAATTAAAATATAAAATAAATAAATACATATATCCAATAAATATAAATTTATTTACAAATATATGCGAAGTTGCTATGTTGTTACCACTGAATGAAAATTTGTATACATTTTTTAAATTTTATTTCTTATTTCATATTATTTAACCCTATTTCATGGTAATTAAAAAAACTCTGGTTTTATACAAAATTTTATAAAACCAAAAGAACGGGCTTAAAAAACTTTTTACGACAAATCAGGTAGCTTATATATATGTGCATAGAAAACTTGATTATAGCCGACGCAGTTCTAGTCTACTTTCCTTTTCTGGGTAACAAAAACACGTGAGCTACCTCTCTTTCTATCTTATGGAGTTAAAGATAGGTCCAATCGACATTGCAACTTTTCACTGAACTTGAGTCCCCCCGCTACTGTATTTTGGAAAGAAGAATTTAAGTAGAGAACGTCATTATAACTATTACTGCACTATTAGAACTTTTGAAAGATTTACGAAGTATTTAATTACTTCTTGTATCTGTGTTTTTTACACTCGTCATTATACATTCAAGATACACTTTATTAGTTTCTTTCATTATAAACTCTTGCAATTATTGGACTAATCCATATTTCGTCCGAAATGATGAATAGTTTTCATGCCATAAATTTAAACTAATTTCACAGATTTTTGTGTATTCTTGAGAAGCTGCTACTAAATTTCCCATTGAGATTCCCATTTGCAATTAATGGGAAAAGGTATAATATTTATATTAAAAACGTATATATTTTAAATTATTATTTACTAAATAACTAACTTAATATATTATAAATTTTTCAATATTAATTCGATTTGGCTCAAATTTTCCAGAAAACTTCTTTGTACTGTAATTAACAAGTTTCTTGCTTGAAGTTTTTCGTTGCTTAAAAATTGTTTTAATATTTAATTCATTAATTAATAAAATTAATGAATAAGATATTTATTTGTTTTTAAGAATAGGACTTTTAGCATTCAATTTTTCCCTCTGGAACGTAAATTTAAAAGAAAAAGCTTTTTATATATTTTTTAATCCCTTTTTTGGCAGAGAGAATTTGACAAAAAGTGCCCAAAATGTCAGGAATTTTGTTTGGTTCTAAAAATTTGTTTTCTAGGTATTAAAAATTATTAAAAATTATTAAAAAATTTTTTTCGAGGTAACAGAGGCTTTTTCGGTTACCTTTTTCTGTGAATACTGGCGCAATTAATATTACATATAATATATTTACTTATAATATAATATATTTTCTATATAATAATTTCTTTGAATTGCAAAATATTTAAAAAAAATATTATTTAAATATTATTTTATAATATATAATATTTTAATAATGATATTACATATATTTTAAATATTTGTAATATATAATATTACATATTGTGACGTTGCAGATTTTTAATCTGTAACGTCAAAAGATATAGTTAGCCGGCACCGGAGATAATAGCTATTTTGACTCGCGTTGTGTTATTAGCGACCAGAAAGAGAGTCACACCACGAACTTTCGGAGCACTCTCGAAATTAACTATTTAAATCTAATTGCCTTCGAATATTCATTTTTTTATGTAAACCTCGAGCCATTCGTAATCACCAACGACATCAGGATCAAATTGGGGATTCGAAGTTCATAGAAGGATTTGACTAAGTTCATTGAGAAGGAAGGAAGGACGTCTATTTGAATATTATTAGTACTCCCGCCAGACGCCAGAGTCCGTCACCTCTCAGGCTGTGAATGTGCCGCCTCAGTAGACAGCTGAGCCTTGTGGAACCCCGCGCGTCTGACGAATATGAAAACTACTACTCAGCCCGATGTATCACGGATTATCATTCTATTTGATATATCTGATTTTTAAGAGACACTACGAAGAATGCTCAGTCATTCTGTGACTCTTTCCGAACAATTTAAAGAATAAGTGCAGGGCACATTGCTTAATAGTTATATTGGTGATTAGTGACAGGACTTTTCTTTACTACGTCACTAGTCACATGATTTCGATAACTGTTGTGATTGGCTGTATCGGACTCGATATTCATGATGGTGGCTGACTGACTTCCGTCCACCTGTCAACGAATTTCCGCTTCGTTCTCTAAGCGTCACTCTCTTTCTGGAAGTTAGACGTATCAGTTGTGTTCGTACTTGTCGAGAATTTTTTAATTGCCAAGGGATAATTGTATAATCGATTTATTGAAGGATCTATATAATTATTAATTCTGGAGTTTACCATGGCCGAGGTACGAGTTTTTCTTGTGCTGGCAAGTTTAGCAAGGTAGCATTAGTTTCGCAACTTGTAGTTTTGGAGCTACTTTGACAAGCTTGACCATTTTCGTTAATCAATTTCTCTTGTGATTTCGGAATGCTCATCGCTCATTTCTTATTTCTCACTTCTTATTTGTTATGAACTGTTTCATTGATTTAATCGTGTTTTCGCATACATTATATTCATCTTTTTGATAATTTATCATATTCTTAAATTCAGTTTCACCGATCTCTGATGTGGTTGTAGTGTTACGTAACACGCCCATCAGACATACGTCCGCCATTAGAGAATCAAATCTTCAATTTGATTCTCATTTAAATTAAAGTTTTCATTTTTTTTGCAAGTTCAAATTAAGTTTAGCCTCAAAAGTCTGTAAATCAAACTAAGTAATTTATTTAATGTCACACCGATTGTAACATGTTCTTTTCCGCAGCTAAATAATTATCGTTGTCAGATCTTTTGATTCTCTTGAATTCCGATTTTGTTAGTTAAATATATATAATTGTTTCTCATATAAATTATGTTTCGATTTATTTCCGTAATACTAATTACCCGTGACCTTGAGACGTTACGATGACCTGAGCTAGTAGTTGTTTTGTTTAAGGTATTTCAGGACTAGGAATTCATTGTTATTTATTTTATTATAAATAACTGGCGCATAACAAATTTGGATTCCTTGTGAAGATTAAGGATTGTCGAGACGTAGTTTCGCGATTCCGAGACAAGTTGCGTTACAATATATTACTGATTTAGAAGATTGATCTTATCAAAAATATATTAAAAATTATTGTATTTTTAATATGTATCTAAAATTATTTAAATGCGTTAAAATAATTTTAAAAATCTTTGCTAGAAGCTAGAGAAACGTAGAGCGAAGACTTTCTATGCTCGAACTTCAAAATGATGAGCAGATACATTCAACGGTCTGCAAAAAACCAGGCTAGAGGGAATAGGAATTAGGAAAAAGGAACTTTCGTTTACAATTTCATTCATGTAGCGGGTGCCAACTACCGATGCACGTGGGTATCTATCAGATACACAACGTACACATTTGACCCTTACTACTAACACAGCCAAGCACATCATCTATATCCGTGAGGTACTCACAGAATGGAACAGCACCATCACGCTGTTGGCAGCAGAACTAAACCCATCCCCTGACGTCTCGCTCCCCGCGTCAATGTTTTAAGTTTGGTGGGCATTGTCGCCTCTATACCTATCTTCCCTCTACAATTTCACCATCTCTGATTAAATCCATGGTTAACTAATCATAGTTATTTTATAATCAACCTTTAAATCAGGATTAACCAGCAAAGCGTTCCACCATGTATTTTTCATCTCTGGTTAGCTAACGCTAGACCCTGTTCGCAATAATATCTAGTTTCAGCCTATTTCTGTTGTACCTGCGATCCGATTGGCTGAGTCAAAAAACTTGTACCACCGCGTCAAGTCGGCCTCTGACTTAAGAAAGACGTGTTTTTCTGTTTTTTATGTTTATTACCACAGCCGACGCCGAAGCTACCGAAGCGTCTCTAAAAAATATGTTTTAAAAAAGTAATGAGTGAAGTGATTTTGTGTCCAGCGAAACGAAGAGGAAACATAAATTAATAACATAATTAATTTAATGTTTCGAAATAATTGATTCGTTCTTTAATTGATCGTGGCCTTCTCTCGTTGATGATATAATTTTCATCATCAGATGATGATGAAGATGAAGATAAAATATCATCACACTATATAATGTAGCACTTCACTTTTGACACTTTGAGGTTATGATGAACCCCTTTTAATCGCTGGTTATGTCGCTAACCAGCCAAAAATGGCCGGTTAAGTTAACCAGCGTTTAAACTAGTTTAACCATGGTTTAAAAGATGGTGGAACGCAACGTACTGATTAAATAAAGTTAATCGATGGTTAAAATTTAACCATATGTAAAAAAATTGAGAAAAAAAAATTTGAAAATTAAACAAGTTACAGGCTGATGAAGTGTCGGGTGTGGAAAAAAGGGTGCGTAAGTATGGACACGATTCCAACCCTTCTGGTGGTCGGAAAAAAAAAGATTCTTAATCAGTAATAATTTCACTATCGTCTGAACTAGGGAAAAAGAAAAAAACAATTTTCACAAATTGGCAATGTTTGAAAAACGTGATTTTTTGCCCTTTTTTCAAGATTAAAAAATTTTTTAAAATAGTAAAAAACAAAATTTTTTCATAATCCTAGTTCGGACGATAAAGGGATATATAAAGAAGACCCACGCCAAATTTCAAGTTAATCGGTTCATTAGAACTTGAGAAATCATGTCAAACTTGTTAAAAAAAGTAGTTTCGAGAAAAACGTGTTTAAAGATTTGAGCAAAGTTGCAGGCAGTTTTCACTAACATTTCGTTAATCGGCGATTCCTGCTCCATACACTGGAAACAATGTATGTAGCAACTGAAAACAAGCTCATACAATGTATGAAACAACTGCAAACAAGCTCATACTCGGGAGGATCGGCTCACTCGCTATGTCACTAAAATGGCTATAACTCTGTCAATAATCGAAATTATAAAAAATCCTTCGAAGGATATATTCTTGGAAGCCTAATCTTTGAAAATATGCAAAAAAAAATCGATTTTTTCAAAAATCTAGAAAAGAATACCCCCTTAATTAAAAACAGTACAATGATTCGCCTCAAGTACTTTTAAACCGTCAAACTGACCAATACAATAAATTTTATACAGTGAAATATAAGGATTTTGTGTAAAAACATGTTTTCGTTCTTTTTTTATATTATCTCAGGAACTTTACGCGATATCGAAAAAAATCAATGGGTTTTACGTTAAAAGGCGGATCGAAATAATATTTTCCCTCCCATTAAAGAAAAGTTTTTCACCCTTTCATTATATGATTCCGGTCCGATAAGCTGGCTCAACACTATAGACATTTTAAGGTCTGACCTATATCATAATTTAGGGCTAATTTGGGCCCATATTGCGAAATTTTGGGCTCCGCTTTTTTTTTTTTTTTTTGGAAAAAATGGGGTTTGTGCTGGCTTAACGTTAAGCTAGCACCACCATATGATGTAAAACATATTAAAAAATTAATTAGCAAAATTTTGCTAATGACATAATTTTAGGCTCATTTAGGGCTCCCGAAATACCATAAGCAAAGTTTTAAAAAAACTGTTTAAGCATACATTGTTTAAACAATTCGTCCAAAAATTAATTCTACCAATTCCTGTTCCCTACCATACTTTTGGGCTCATTTAGGGCTTCTGAAGTACCATAAGCAAAGTTTAAAAAGATTGTTTAAACAATTCGTCCAAAAATTAATTCTACCAACTCGTTTTTCCTACTATAATTTTAGGCTCATTTAGGGCTCCCGAAATATCATTAGCAAAGTTTATAAAAAATTGTTTAAACATTCCGCTAAAAATTATTTCTACCAACTCGTCTTTCCTACTATAATTTTGGGCTCATTTAGGGCTCCCGAAATACAAACAGCAAAGTTTTAAAAATATTGTTTAAACATACATTGTTTAAATAATTCGTCCAAAAATGAATTCTACCAACTAGTTTTTCTTACTATAATTTTAGGCTCACTTAGGGCTTTCGAAATACCATCATGAAAGTTTTGAAAATATTGTTTAAACAATTCGTCCAAAAATTAAGTCTACCAACTCCTGTTCCTTACCATAATTTTAGGCTCATTTAGGGCTCCAGAAATACCAACAGCAAAGTTTTAAAAATATTGTTTAAACATATATTATTTAAATAATTTGTCCGAAAATTAATTCTACCAACTCCTGTTCCCTACCATAATTTTGGGCTCATTTAGGGCTCCTGAAGTACCATAAACAAAGTTTAAAAAAAATTGTTTAAACATACATTGTTTAAACAATTCGTCCAAAAATTAATTCTGCCAACTCCTGTTCCCTACCATAATTTTAGGCTCATTTAGGGCTCCCGAAATACCGACAGCAAAGTTTTAAAAATATTGTTTAAACATTCATTGTTTAAACAATTCGTCAAAAAATTAATTCTACCAACTCGTGTACCCTACCATAATTTTGGGCTCATTTAGGGCTCCCGAAATACCATCAGTAAAGTTTTAAAAATATTGTTTAAACAATTCTTCCAGAAATTAATTCTACCAACTTGTTTTCCCCACTATAATTTTCGGTTCATTTATTTAAGAATGTTGAAAATTTTGAAAAATACTTTTTCGATAAAACAAACTACACATGAATTTTATGCTACTTTCGGGCTCTTGAAATAACCGAAAACGCGAAAACCAATTTACAACTTTTTTTTACGATTTGTACTCAGCGAATACAACAAGATTATCTTATGAAAAAATCGAAATTTTCGATTTTGAGGAGAAAGAGTCTTTGGTATGTCTTTGGAAAGTTCTTTTTCATCGTCAGTTTGTACTAAACCCTTGTGTAGTGAAGAGTTAATACCTTGACCCTTTGTACCCTGTATTCCATTTTTGCGGAAAATTACACAAGAAATTTCAACAGTTCGATAAGTTTTAAGGTATGTGTTTTTAATCTTTTTACTAATAAAAACTACTGCTCTAAAATAATGCTATCTTAAATGTTTTATTTTGAAATAATGTGGGTGGCAACGTGTGTTAAAAAAGGCGCTAACGCCGAATCACTTTCTGATAGGAGTATCGTCAGGTGAAATGGAACTGGGAAAATATTACGCGGATTGTTTTTGGAAGCGATGGATTCGCGAATATTCGCCAAGTCTCATCCCACGGAAAATCTGGTCCGAAGAAGAATTACCGTTAGAAGAAGGAGATGTAGTTTTAATCGTAGTTTAGACATGCCCCGAAATGTTTGGAAAAAGGGAACGGTTATAAAAGTTGATCCAGATAAAGACGGAGAGGTCCGAGTAGCTAAGATACACACTTCCACAGGTGATTTTTTACGTCCCACTCGTAAACTCATAAAATTAGCTGGTATCAATGAGGTAAAAAATTGAACGAATTTTGTACGAGAGGGAGGATTGTTCCGGATAGAATTAAGAAATTAAATGAAATAAATACCAACAAATGCTTTTTGTTCATAATAATCTGTTTTTCAAATAAAGATTAAAATGGTTGAACCTTTTAGAACGAAATGAATACCTAAATAATGTTTTCAAAGTCGAATAAATAAAGCTAATGTAATTCAACCTATTTGTCGGTATTTCTTAAAAGCTAAGCATATATTTAGATTAAGTTACTCTAAGATTAACCAAGTTATATGTAACAGACAAAGGAAATATATGAGAAAATTATTGATTGTTTAAGAACATAATCGACGTCTTTTGTATATATCACGACGAAGTTTGCCTAAATAATATGAATCATATAAACAGCAACGAGACCAAAACTAGAATCGGTCACGACGATTTTAGTAGTTCATCACCTATCAGTGCATAGAGAAGTTATAGTGGCTACAATTGAAAGAGAATTTTATATCGACGATTGTGTATATGAGTATAGAAGTTTCACTGTTGTGTTGAAAAAGATAACTAGTTTTCTTTTCGTCGTTTCTTTTTTAATTATATTTTTTGGATTATTGGACTATTTACTCGTGTTGGTCATGTATTAGAATGAGTTCTCAACCGGCTAGGAAACGTAACGTTACCAAGGAGGAAGTGATAAGTGCCATTTCTAAGAGGAGAGAAAAGGTTTTCGTTGATCTTGAGAGTGGAAAACTTGCAACCAAGACCGACTATGTGTGGAAGTATCTGTCTGCAGATTTGGAAGGAAAACTCAGTGCAAGATCTCTTTATAGCAGAATGTGTGAGCAAGAGTTTCGTGCTAAGGTTTTGCATGGCAACGACCAGACTGTGAGCCTTTTCAATGCAAAAAAAAGGATATTTCCTTAAATGAGACCATCGCTTCAAATCGCAGTATAGTTGAGGATGAAAATTCATTGGAATTTACAATTTTTGCTCCTAACTGTGAATATCCAGAACTGTTGACCACCAAAGAATATAAGATTAATAAGAGTAAAAAACGGAAAAATAAGAGCAGTAGATCTTGTTTTCGTTTAGAAGGGGGTAGGTGGCAAGAGTGGATATCGAATAAGATCTGGGAAGCGTCAACTTTACCCTGCGGTTTCAACTTTCATGGGCATTATCTTACGGCAGATAGTGCTTCTGGTACTTTACAAGGTAAGCTAATAAAAATATTATATTTAATCAGGGTGGCTACAAGATTCAATTTTTTCATTTCCCTAACATTTCCCTGACTTTCAGATAAATTTCCCTGACATATAAAAGTATCAAAATGCGAAGAAATTTTCAGTAAAAATACTAAACTCCTTTTAAATTCATTAATCTCACTTTAAACTAATCAAAATTTCTTTAAATTTTTTCAATCCTGTTAAAATCTTTTTAAATCACACGAGAATATTTATAATTTCTTAAAATCTCTTAAAATTCTTACTCCAGTTTCCCCGACATTTCCCTAACTTCCCTGATTTCCCTGACATGTGGCCACCCTGTATTTTGATGTACATATTAAAAAAGAAATTTTAAAATTATTGTGTATTCTATGTGTTTTTAGATTACTGTGCCTGCGGTACTACTCTCAAATGCCAGATTGACAACCAAACGTACACCAATGAAGTATGCATAAAATGCATTGTCAACAAAGGCAACAAAATTGGAAAATGTAAAAAACGACCATTGAGAGCACCACTTAGGCAAGATGTAGAAAAGCTTTTACAGACCAAGGGTGCAGAACTTTATTGGACTGAGCAAGCTATGAAAAGAATGAAAATTGGTGATCCAGAACCGGGAAATATGCCGAACGCAACTACTTTAAGAGTTGCAAAAGATGAATACAAAAAATCGACGTATTTGGACCTAGATCCAATAAAAGCAATACAGATAATGAAGCACACCACCTGGAAAACCGTTATCCACACCGTTTTTCAAGATCCCTTTGGGTGTCATTTGTGTACTACGCATCAGAGTCGCTTGTACTTTGACTATGCCAGAACTGGAGTAGCAGAAATTTCCATTGACGCCACCGGTGGAATGATAAAATCCTTTGAAATGGTTCACGGAAAATCAACGGAACCCATTTTTTTATATGTAATTGTGGCCAATGACGAATCTGGTCAGTATATTGTAGCGGCAATGATCAGCTCCAGTTATAATACTATTGCAATTTTGCACTTTTTGAATGAGTGGGTGCGTCTAGGTGCTCCCCATCCAAAAATTGTGAACTGTGATGGATCAACAGCTCTTATAACTGCTCTTATTCGTGCGTTTACTCAATACCATACAATAAAAGAGTACACTGAAGGCTGCCAATCTGGAATTCTTCCAAAGAGTTACGTCAGACTGGACGTAGCACACTTCATGAAGTTATGGGTTGACTTCTTAGGTAGCTTAACGGCAAATAAAAAAATAAAAACTTTTTATAAAGCTGCTATCGGTCAGCTGATTCTGTGTCGGGATTTGGAAATTACACGAAAAGTTGTCAAAGCGATCTTGCTTGTGTCACAGTCTGAATTTGATGGACCTTTAATTGGTTCTAGTCAAAAGACAGATTGCCAAGAACACAGAGATATGTTTAAAACAATGATCGATCCGCGAGAATTAGAGGATAAGAACGAAGACCCATCACCTGAGGAGAGTGCACCTAATCGTCCAGAAGACGAGAGCATTTTGAATGCTGAAGATAACAAAAATTATTCCAACTTCTGGACCACTTGGTTTACTGCAGTCTCAGATGAGGTCGAGCAAATTGTGAAATCCGAAGTAGGCGAACACGATAATGCCTATTATCTGCCGCAACTGGCTAAACGTCTTGAAAGAGACATCAAGTGGTTGCCGCTTTGGTCATGCATTTTGCGAGATCAATTTGGGTATGACAAGATTCCTGGCTCCAGTGCTCCCTGCGAAAGTCAGATCAAAAATATAAAACAAGACTTATTTCTCCACAATACTTCCGCAATGAGGCCAGATGTATTCGTTGACATTTTCTTGAATTATGTTACTGGTCGTTCATTGCTCATTGAAGCGAAAGTGAGGGAATTAGAAAATAGTATAAAGGACGAATCAGTGAAAGGCAGCGCATCTCCCGTTGACAATCAAGAAAATGTAAATAAGACCTATTCTTCTTTATCGAGCAACGAGATTTCCTTGGAAGAGGCCTCGAAGGAAAACTGCAATGATGAAATAATCAAAGGTAAAATAAGATTAGAATCATAACGGAAATTTAGTTCTGTTGAGCTGACTTGTTTTAAATTCAGTGTTTGTCATCCCAATCCTTATTTTCATTAATAATTAAAATAAAAGCTTTTTAAGAATTTTGATCTTTAAAATGGGATTATATTTTCTTTTCTTTCTAGGCTCATACATCAATGCAGCAAAGGAGAAAAACTGTTGTCAATGGTGCAGGACAAGAATCACCCCAGATATCTGTGACCAAGCTACAAATATATGTGCAAAGTGCTCTACTTCTGTGCATAGTGCCCCACAAATCCTCGCGTCCAGAAGCGAAGAAAACTGGAGGGGCTTGACAACAAAGTATTGTAATAAAATTAAACCTATGAGAACAAAATCAGGAAAGAAATCCAGGTATTTGGATAAAAATCAGGTGTCTTTTGGTGCAATGTCGCATGAAAAATTCAAAGGGGTTCCTGTGCTCAGAAATGGAAATGATCGAAGATTGCAGGTAACTAAAACTACTACATTAACTAAAGTTCATCTTATATTATAACCCACGTGGAAAGATTCTACGGAATGTGTTTTACGGAAATTCCACTAGAAATTCCATGTGGAAAATCTACTGAAATTTCCATATGGATCCATATGGAAATATTCTTTCCAAAAAAGAGTCCATACGGATTCTTTTTTTCTGTGTACATATTTCATGGAGTCTAGTTTTAATTGCTTTATTCATTACGTGAACTATAGTAAATAATAAACATAAAAATATTTCAGGCTATAAAGTTCGGAAAAGAATTGTATTCTTTTACGAATACTTGTCCATTCGGCTCAGTAATACAAACCCTCGTCGTCGCAGCTATGAACGACCAGAGAGTGGAAACCTTTGGATCTAGTTATGTCCATAAAAAAGAGTGGTACACAAGCTGCTTACCGAAATTAATTAATTCACCGGCAAAACAAAGCTTGGTATGAATATAATAACAACCCTAACTCCGCAGAACGTAAACTCAACAGTATTAAAGAGAAAACAATCTATATCGGACTTCTAATATACAGTTCTTTTTTTATCTTACCTCATTTCAATCAGAACATCGATATTTCAGATTTTTTCAATTATTTTTTTGTATGCTTTACGTACATTTCGCGAATCCTAAATGGTCTAAAAGTATAGTGGGGAAAACAAGTTGGTAGAATTAATTTTTAGCGGAATTTATTAAATAATGTATGTTTAAACAATTATTTTTCCTGACGGTAATTCGGGAACCCTAAATGAGCCTAATATTATAGTAGGAAAAACGAGTTGGTAGAAATAACTTTTGGACGAATTGTTTAAACAATTTTTTTAAAACTTTGCTTATGGTATTTCGGGAGCCCTAAATGATTTGTAATATGGAAATGGTATACAATACCTTTCATGACCACATAGATCATATTTTGTTGATCAGTGTTATCTTACCTCGACTCGGATTCAGATAAATGTCTGCACAATGCTTCACGTCGTTCTACTTCAAGTTGGAGTTTCCGCTGGAGTCTTAAGTTCTCCTCTCGAATTTGCTTCTCTTCGTTCACATATCTCTGCATTTTTTCAGTATCTAGAAATATTTTAAAAATAAATTATAAGTACCTGAAATTAAATTCTTATTAAAAATTAAACAAAAAGTATCCCTAAGCAGTGTTGCCATTTTCAGTACAATTGTATTGAAAAAGTACAATTTGCAAAATTTGAGTACGTGAGTACCACAATCACAATTTAAGTACAATTTATTTTGTATTTTGTTAATAATAATTTTTCAGTTTTTAAAAAAAAAAATTTATAAATTATCTTCAATTGTTTCGTAATTTATGATATTAGATATAATTATTAGTTTTTACATTACTAAAACATTAAAGTTATTGTTATTAACAAATTTTTTATTTAATAATATTAATTTAAATTTCGCGCCAAAATTTTCGTAGTTAGTGGTGCCGCCGCGGCGCTTCCTTCGAAAGTACAATTTCAGAATTTTGAGTACACTCTTTGAGTACATTCGAATCTCCCAATAACGACAATCTGCCAATAGCGACCGTATTCCTTTCTCAATAACGACCTGCATGGACCCAAAATCTCACTTGATACCACTTCGCATGCGTTGCGCTCCGGGATCTGATTGGTTTCTATTAGCGCGCAATTTGAAATGCTAAAAAATATTATATTATACACAATACGCATGCGCAATTAATATGATGCATGCGCAATTGGTGTGTCTGGATTTCTTCGTTATTGGGAGATTCGAGTGAAGAAATGCGATTTTCATTGTAGCAACACTGACCCTAAGGTAATAATGTTACGTATTTCTAAAATTAGGTTTGTACTGTGAGTATTATACAAGTGAAACCTCACTGTGCTAGCTTTAGCTGATTTCTTAAATTAAGGATATAAATGTAAATGTAAATGATGTATGCCTTGAAAAATGATATTCACCGATAGGACTGATATGTACAAACTTGGTCAAAGTTTGCTTGTATGCAGAATAAAGAAATGACATGAAAAATTGAAATACTTTAAATTAATTTTTTGCACTCCAGTGATCCTAAAATATATAAATAAAGCCCCCCAAAAAATATTTTATGAGCCAGATAGAAAATTGAGAAGCGAATATGTATGTAATTGTTTTAAAAAATCATTGCTGTAGAATGAATGATCGTGTAATACAAAATAATGACTATAAATTTAATTAAAAAAAATGAATGTTGAAATAACTAATATTGAATACAGTTGAAATGTTTAAAATAATATTGCACTACATATTTCTTCCTCTTTTCAGAAAAACGGACTGCAGCCGATTGGATAAGGCGCATTGGAGTCAACCACAAAATACGTGATATTTTGAAGCAGGCGGACGGGGTTTATTCATTGTTTATTGCGCAGAGATGGGTGTCAAAGCAATTTATCACGTGATGTTGATAATAATCAAAATACATTGTAACAGAAAATTTTTCATACTTTTTGTCCAAATTATTATTAGTTTTTACTTATTATTACTTTTATTATATTCCATATTACTTAACTCATAAATATGACAATAATTATATTATATAGAACAAGAAACAAAATACTGTAAATATCGCTATATTAATTAAAAAAAAAGGCTTGTCCCTTTACTTTTCATACACGGAGAAAATCTTGGGGGAGACGTGGTTAACTTTTAATGCTGCGGTACGCTCACATTTGGATGATCAGATGCCCCAGTCTTGTCTTACCCAAGATTTTCTCTATGCATTATTTATCAACAAAATAAATAATCTTGAACATTTCACCTTTATGATTTAAAATGGATTTGATCACGGCCCAGTTTTAGTGAAAAATATTTATTATTGCAAACTTAAAATTGGCAAAACTAAATTACTCTTACACCTTACAGGAAAAGTATCATATTCCCTTATACATTCCTTTCTCTTATGACAAGTGTAGTTTGATACAAGTGAATTTTATCCTGTCTTCTAATTAAAAATTTAATCAAAAATGGTTTCTGCTGCCGTTCCTATCATTACAAGAACGAACGCGCGTTCCGTGCGCGAATTTACTTCTTTTTCAATTATAATTTATGGTATTTTATTTCTTTTCTATCCGTCATAATTAGAATGTTACTTTAAAAATGTACGTTTTATAGGAATAACAATAACACATGATATGAATTTCAAAAGCTTAACCAATTTTCAAAAATGACATATATTAATAAAAAAATATTTCCTTATGTTTTATAAATTAAATAATTACAACATGTGTTTTGCTTTATAAAAATAATAGTTATTAGATTGTTTCAAAAATTAACTACGTTTACAGTTTTGTTTTCTAAAAAAAAATACTGCATTTATAGTTGTGTATAGTAGGTCTTTTTGAAATAAGAATAACCGAATAATTAATTATTATGAAATAAATTGATTAGTCATTATAAATTATTCAATTGCTTATTTAAAATATTACTGTAAAACGGTAAATTTCTTAATATTTTTTTTTCAAAGGTGAGACCTCGGTTAAACATCCAATACAACTGTAAATGTAGTAAATTTTTAGAACAATATAATCACCCACTGTTTTTTTATATAACTCAAAACAAGTAGTAGTTATATAGATTACGGTAAGCATTTTTTATTAAAATTAAATCCTATTCTAAGAAGATGATGAAGTCGAAGTCGAAATAACCTAACGCCTTTTCATAAAATCAAATGTGGTATCGTTCGCTACTTTGCGTAAAATATGACTTAATTTTAATTTAATTTTCCTTTGTTTTTAAATGTTATATATCATGATACTTTATATTTCTTTAAAGAGTGTTAGTTTATAAACTATTGATATAGACATTTATAGATAGTTAAGGAGGAACATGCGCCAGGTAAAATCCAAGATTTTAGAATGCCCTTGAAATATGTTAAAATTATATTAATTCCGCGTCATTTAGAATTTTTTTAGAATTTTTTACCGCTTGATATAAAAAATATAAGCTGTTAAATTAACATTGTATCTTATGGAAGTAACCTAGCAGAATCACATAACTGAAGATTTCTCTTCGAAAATCCAACTTAAACAGCCGGGTTCAATTTTTTATAAATTAACTTTGGAGCTCAACAAATTAGTTGTCAGCATATAAAACGAATAAAACTAAAGAAACGTGGCAACGTTGCAACCTGCATTTCCTTTGCAGCAGAAGATATAGCCGATTTAGCAGACGATTTTTGAATAATCCCAAATACTACAGCTGACTACTATGAAGTCAAAATGTTGACTGACTTTCACAACGTTGACCCATTTCTTCGCATTTTTTTCCAATTTTATAATTTATAAAATAACTAATAATATTAGGTTTTCAGGCAAGAAACATAAATAAATGTTATTAAGAAGCACAATCTATATCAAACAAACAGTTTACGTATTAAATAATATTGATAGGAATCTTTTATAATAATTGAAATCATAACCTCTTTAAATTTAGATTTGTAAATTATTCAATGAATTTATACTTAATTTATCAAATGTTTTGAAAATCTGACATATATATTAAACTAAAGAATTTTTGGATACTACTTTTGTATTTTATACTAGTCTATATGTGAAATTTTTTAATTCAAAAGTTGTGCACGTTCCCCCTTAATATGGATAATGTGGAATTTGGGTAGATTTATAATTTATAATATTAGATATTTATCTTCTTCTTTCTGATTATGATATAACTTTACTTCCTTTCTCGAAAACTTTCGGAAAAATATCACAAAATCATAAAGTTTATTTTTAAAAATATAACACTCTAAAGACATATTTTAATTGTTTTTTGACAACGTTGTTATCACTTTATCAGTTTTCAAAATTCAAGTATTCATAACTTCGTTAAATATTTTTCTCTTACAATCGGTAAAAAAAACCTACCCACAGGCTAAAGGCCTCATGCAAAGTAAGAAAGTTTAACAGCTTTTTTTTATATGAGAGATTGAAACAAACTTGCTGTATTAACTATTTTACATAACTTACGATATTTATTTTCAAATATGATATCAAATGCGTGCTTCCGCGCGCGTCTGCCCTTTTTTTAAATATTATATTTCACGATATATTATTTATTTTCAGACAACTTCATATTGCGTTCTTCATTATGCGTTATCTTTTAGCTAACTTCATGCGTAGTGCGCTAACCTTATTGGTCAATTCATATGGCGCGCGAATTTAAATTGTCATTTCAGGTTCTATAGACAAAACATGCGCTCAAGCGCACGCCGAATTTTGTATTTGAAAATCTGATCAATCAATTATTAAATTAATTTATTAATTAGTCATAATAAAGTAGTTTATTGTTTTTTTTTCAATATTACCATAAAACTGTTCTCTTAAAACCAAGATTTTCGATATATTTCGAATTTAGACTCGTGATAAATGATGATTAACGAAATCAAATTCAAATGAGCGCGTGAAATTATGACCGGTTGATTGAATGTCGAAAATTTTTTATCCTATCATTATTGTCTAGGCTATACGAAAATATCCTTTTCGGCCACCCTAGTGTGAAGATGGATAGGTGGAGGTAACAGGGGGTGGGTTAATACATGAAGTGTTTAGTCCGAGTCCTCAAAAATTTTAAGTCCTATGTTAATTAAGGATTAACTTACGCTCTTGTTGAGAGATCAACAGATTATGCCTTAACCTTGCAACCTCGCTCCTTAAGGTCTGAATGTGAGTACTCAAATTTGTAGCAGTGTCGCCGTTGTTGATTTCCCTCGGAGAAGTAGGATCTGATACAGGTTGATCTAATTTAATTTGGAGCATTCTTTTCTCAGCTTCAAGTTTATCCATTCGCTTCCATAACTTATTGACTAAAGCCTCTTGTTCTTGCTCTAAAGTATTTTCCAACTCTACTTTCTCTCTGCGTAACTGTTCCAAATTACTCTGCTTTGCAACAGTTTCAGCTTCCAGCTTTTCGATTTTCCTCATAAGTTTGTTCACGAGACATTCTTGTTCTTGCTCTAGTGTCTGCTCTAAACGACATTTCTCTTGTCGTAATTGATTCAACTTTCGAGATAGATCATTTGTCAAACACTCTTCTTCCTGTTCGTAATGATGGGCTAATGTCTCTTTTTCTTTTTTCAGTGCCTGTATTTTCTTTAGAAGCGTATTACTGATAAACTCCTCTTCCTGTTCAGCTTTAGCTTGCTGAAATTATAAAAATTGATTTTATTAAAAGTAGGTAATTAAAAATATTATTAAATAATATTTAAGTATATTTATAAAAACTTATTTAATAAATGCAAAAAGTTTTCAATTAATTTTTTCTATATATAAAATTTCAATTTCAAATTAATCTTGAAACTCCTGCGAATCCGTCAAACGTGTCGTCTGTTATGCTCAGAAGGTAGGCAATTTTGGAGTTATTGGAAAAATTTTTCAGGGTTTAGAGAAATGTTATGGGAAAGTATAGAGGTTGTTTATGAAGGACTATCTAAAGAGAAATTCATGTATCACACACATGGGGTTGACATCCCTAACACACCCCCACCGTGGCTTAAAAACTACCCTTATTAAACGAAAATTGTCAATTATTTATAAAAACGACCTTCCAAGTGCTTCATTCTCATTTTTATTTAAATAAAAATTATTTCTATCAATCTAGTGGAATATTTATTTTAACACTATTTAATTAACTTTTAATTATTTAAACAAATTCCATTTGTTTAAAGTTATTTTTTCGAAAAATAATTTTTTTAAATGAAAATTGATAAGTATTGGTTTATTGGAATATTAATTAACTAGTTTTAAATTATCTAAAAAAATTTTAATTATTAAAATTTTTTTTCGAAAATTCTTTTTTTTTTATTAAAGATTATTAATATTTATTTAGTAGAATATTAATTCAATTTGAATTGTTTAAACAAATTTCATTTGTTTAAAAAATGTTTTTTACCAAAATATATAATCATTCCAAAATATTTCGCTTAAGAGACATATCTTCCATACCTGGGGGCTTATAATGAAATTAGGACAAATTATTCCACCTTTGTGAAATTTTATACGTGTCTTCTCTATTTAGGAATGTAGAGGCAGAAATTTGAAAATATTTGAAAATAAATTTATGTCACGTAAGGATAACAACGCAACAACATTTTCTAATTTTTGGAAAAAATGGTTTTTAAACAAGTGGAATTTGTCTAAACAATTAAAAATTAATTAACCAATGTTAATAAATATTCTACCAGATAAATAGTAATAATCTGTAAAAAAAAAGAACTTTCAAAAAAATTATTTAAACAAATTCAATTTCCTTAAATAATTGAAAAATAGTTAATAAATATTCCATTAGACCAATATTCATCAATTTTTATTTTAAAAAATGAATGTTCGAAAAAATAACCAATTAAACAAATGGAATTTGTTTAACTAATTAAAAGTTAATTAACTGATGTTGATAAATATTTCACTAGATAGAAATCATTTTTATTTAAACAAAAACGTGAATAAAGCACTCAGAAGGTCGATTTTATGAATAATTGACAATTTTCTTTTTAAGGGTAGTTTTCAAGGCACCGTTGAGGTGTGTTAGGGGTGTCAAACCCATATGTATGGTAAATTAAATTCTTTGTTGGATAGTCCTCAATAAGCCTGTATACTTTCTAATAACATTTTACCAATGCAATAATTTAGATTGGAAACTTCAAGTCAAAATAGGTACGTGTTAACATCAAAATTAAAAAAAATATGATATTTTTTTTTCAGATTTAGAAACAATTTGAGGGATCGAGACACTGTAGCAGCAAAAAAATTTTTGCTATGCATTTCTCGGCCACCCTAATGCTCAGCTTTTTCCGCATTTTTATTATTAAAACAAAATCTAAACATTTACAGCCGAAAATATTTCCTCTAATTTTCAGAAGAGATATCACCTAATACCGAAATCTCTTTTATATTTAAAAAACTTTTCCACAAGAATGATAATTGGTTCTGGCCGGCGTTTACCATTATAAATCCCCCCCCCCCCACCCCGCAGCACCATTCCAACTAATTCCACCATTCCCCTAAATAGTTAACATTTATAATCGACATGATTAGTAGTAATGGTTTATTAGATCCTTATGAATATATAATATATATTAGATTCAAACTAACATGTAAGAATGAGTTCCCGGCTACCAAAAATTTTTTGAATTATTTCCCGGTATTCATAATTGATGGTTTTCCTGATCAAAAGGGTAGCGGGAAAATTCAATTTTTCAATTTCCCTAACTTTTAGTCAAATTTCCCTGACAAAAAGAAATAATAAATGCGATTAACTTTTCAATAAATTATAGTACTAAAATATTTTTCAAAATATTTAAAAATCACTTAAAAATTAAAATTTTAATTAAAATTTCTTGAAATCTCTTAAATTTATACTTATTTATGTGATATCATGCGACTCTTTCAATTTTTTTTGACAGCTACTCGCATTTAAATACGTAATGTCCCTGACATGTGGTTACCCTGGATGAATAGCCACCCTGAATGTTCCTTCAAATAAAGAAAATCACTCATTTTCTCAATGTTTAATGAATATTTGAAAGCCATGAAATGATTATAAAATGTGATTTGAATGTCTAATAAATATTATCATTTCTGAAAAAACCCGGTAAATATGTTACGGTTACAGAAAGAATATTTCTGAAGGGCAAATTGAGAAAATAATTACGAAATCCTGTGATGTGAAATACGCAGTAGACTTAACTTCTAATAAGAATGAGGTAAAAGAGGGGACATTGGTTAAAAATTGGGATTTAGACAACAAGGAATGATGAGATTGAAATTGAATATGACGACGATTGAACTTACTATAATAACGGAGGCCTGACGAAGGCTGCGATTTTCTTCTTGAAGTGCTTTTACTCTGAGCTTATAAGTTTCTAGTTCTACTTTTAAAACACGATTATGTTGTTGCAAAGAATCGATTCTTTTCTGAAGCTGTTCTCGCGTGACTGGAGATGGTGGCATCATAATTGGTCCACCGTCAATCGAGCTTGAATCGCTTTCAGATGCGCTATCGCGGTCAGCCATTTTTCCTGTTGTAAATTCGATGATGAAAATCAAAATGACAAATAAAGCAATTATTTCATGTCTCGTCGAAGCAATTACTGAGAAAGACACTCTTCCTCCTTCTAATCAGTAGTATATTTCCGTAAAAACTGCAATACTTTTCGAAAAAGAAGCAAAATTATACAATCCGCCGTATAAACATGTGCTCTCCTACGCGAAAACGAATCAGCTGTTCGATTTGATGATAAATTAATTCATTAGTACATTGTTCGTTCACCATGCACCGAACGGCGAACTATGAAACTGCGAAAGCAGGGCCCAGCCGCCTGAGCATCAGGGTTGCGAACTTTATTTACGTACAGTTTTTTTTTTACAAATTTCAAAACCCCGCAAATTTCACGCATTAAAGGAGAACAGCAATGGGACTCCGCTGCCGTCAAAGTTTTCGAATTCGAATGCACCGGAGTCCCACTGCAGCAGTCCGGAGCCGAACAGTCCGGTAGAGTTTTTAAATTCTCGGTAATTTGAAATCGAGTAATATTACCAGTAATATACCGGTATGTTACCGAAGCTTTGAGAAAAACCAGAGATGAACGAACTTGACATTTGGGAGAACTTGAGATTTGGGAAGCTGAGATTTCAGAGACTCAAATGAGAACATTCAATTACAGTTGAGTCTCTGAAATCTCAACTTCCCAAATCTCAAGTTCTCCCATATGTCAAGTTCGTTCATCTCAGGTTTTTCTCAAATCTCACTTGATAACTACTGTCAAAGATATTATTACACTCGAACCTCCCGAATTTCACGAAATCTAGACCGGAGACCCTCTCGAATTTCACCAAACTCCTGCTCTTAAATGTCATATCAATTGCGCATGCGTATTGCGTATTTTTCAGCATTTTAAACTGCGCGCCAATAGCCTCTCAAAGGCAAAAGAGGGAAAATTTCTATGTTTTTGATAGCAACAAACAGAGAGAAGAAATGAATAAGGAGCGCTTGATGATAAGTTTGTCGAATACTCACTTTTATAGTCCCAAAATAGCGAGTTTTATTGCCTGTCAAAAACGGCGGACATTTTGACTTCCATGTTGGAAGAAACTAAATATTGATTTCTGCTAGACATATTCTGCAATTGACTATAATCTACCGCGCGATTCAAAATCGAATTAAATGGACCAATGGGAGAATTTCTCTAGCAGGAAGCCAACTGTCAATATTTAGTTTCTTCCATCATGGAAGTCAAAATGTTCGCCGTTTCTGGCAGGAAATAATTACACGCTATTTTGGGACTATAAAAGTGAGTATTCGACAAACTTATCATCAAGCGCTCCTTATTCATTTCTTCTCTCTGTTTGTTGCTATCAAAAACATAGAAATTTTCCCTCTTTTGCCTTTGAGAGGGTATTTGAAAATGCATCAGATAATTTGACAGAATTAGACAGGCGTGCAACAAGTGTCTCAAAACAGTGGGTGTCGGGAGCCACCCTACACATTAAAAATAAATTTAAAAAAACAAAAAGAACAGATTAAAAACCCTCAAAAAGTACGTTTATTGTGGAATTGTATTATCCATCTAATAATTTAGACAACCATGCATATTGCAAGTAGGTATACTCGAATTACTGTCTGGGTGTCTTAAAGGTGGAATCCCTTGCAGACTCAAAATGCAAAGCGCAAAACGAACAATCAATGATAGAGAATCTTTGAGAAGACAGAAATCTAACAGTGCTTTCCAATTGGTTGTTCATTTTATGCTTTGCGCTTTACGCCCACATAGGACGGCACCCTAACCCCGTTATTGTTGCGCCCCTGGAATCTGAGTTTTTCCACATGAGAAATTTTCAAATTCCATCAGCCTTAATAAGCGATTAGCTTGAAGAAGCAGATGAACATTATTTTTATTTTTCTATTAACATATATTAGATTAAAAATATGAAAAAATGTTCCCAAAACCATTTTATCTTTTTACTATAGCAAAAATTTACCCGGTGTTTCCCGAAATTTTAAGTTTTCACATTTTCATATAAACTTCAAGTGATTTTAGGGAATTTAAAAATTTGTTAAGGTACTTATTTCAATATTGTATATAATTAATTAATATAATAAATTAAACAAGGTAAACAAAAAATTCAATTTTTAAATTTCCGAAACATTTCTCAAACTATTCCCTTTATGACTAATACATTGAATAGCCAGAGAAATGTTTCGGAAATTTAAAAATTGAATTTTTTGTTCACCTTGTTTAATTTATTATATTAATTAATTATATACAATACTGAAATAGATAGCTTAAAAAATTTTTAAATTCCCTAAAATCACTTGAAGTTTATATGAAAATGTGAAAACTTAAAATTTCGGGAAACACAGGGTGAATTTTTGCTAGCAAAAAAATAAAATGGTTTTGGGAACTTTCTTTTGATATTCTTAAGCCTGTTGCAGCATTTCACGAAAACTTGTAAATAAACACAGAAAAATAGCAAAATCTGTGGAATGCCTTAAAATCCGCCATTGTGTCCACATCTTACCAATACGCGGTGTTTGAGGTCGCAAAAATGATGTGTTTGAAGTGTCGTTTTTTTTTATCGACAATCTTTTGGTTGTACGACAGGGGCTATCTGCTTAGTTTCTGCAAAAAGAAATTTATTTGGCTAAAAAGTGAATTCTTACAAGTAACTAACACATGTGTAGTACGCGATTTCTCAAACTTCTTTTTTACACGATTTTCGTAAGTGCTCGGGCTTTGAAGTGCATAGCGAGATTCGGAAAATTTTTCTGAGTGAGTGAAGCACCCTTGGAGTGAAGTTTTGTTCCTTTTTTGCTGGGACAGGGACTTGGCAAAATGTAAGTACTGTTTATCCGCACTCCTCAACCCGCGTCTCATCACTTGTAAAAATTCACTTTTTAGCCAAACAAATTTCTTTTTGCAGCAAATAAGCAGATAGCCCCTGTCGTACAACCAAAAGATTGTCGATAAAAAAGCGACACTTCAAATACATCATTTTTGCGACCTCAAACACCGCGTATTGGTAAGATATAGACATAATGGCGGATTTTAAGGCATTCCACAGATTCTGCTATTTTTCTGTGTTTGTTTACATGTTTTCGTGAAATGCTGCAACAGGCTTAATTGTATTTATTATTTAAAAATTTTAAATTCATAACCAGCTGATTTTAATTATTAATATTGTAAGCAATAAAATATCAGAGATTTCAAACAACCAACAGTATAAATATTGCCAAAATAGAAAGGAATAAAAATGCACAGAGATATATAGAAAATTGAATATTTATTATTATTATTATTATTATTATTATTATTATTATTATTATTCAATGCAGTAAAGAAAAGCAAAAAATGTCAATATTTAAATCATTTAAATACACGTATTAAAGTTAGTCTTGAATCGTAGACGAGGGAAAGGTTGAATATTTCCAATTAGTTTTCCTACTAAATTAATGTGAAAAAAAAAAAGAAAAAATTTAATTGGAAACATTCAACTAATGTTAGTTTTCAATGTCTGATATATTTCATTAATTTCTAGTATTGAATAATCATATATTTTCAATTTTTATATTCAATTCTCTACATATCAACATGCATTTTCAACATTTTCAGGGAATGATGGTACAGTCAGCGCTCTGTGTGAGAATTCGGCGAACTAACTGAAGAATGCAACTTGCTACACTAACGGGGCACCATTTTCTTTTCTAATACATACCCCTGCTTTTTTCTAATAGGATTCTCCACCTGTAAAACCTAACCTCAACATCAAAACGTATCGAAATATTGAAAACGACAATTTCTTCAATCTCAAATGTAAATCGAGGAGATATAAATAGATAGATCGCCTGAAGTTTTCTGAAGGCAAACGTACATCTTCGAGTTTTAAAATTCAGAACCCTATAAAAGACGAAAATTCAAAAGTATTGTTTCGCATTCACGATTTGTTACGTGAATTCTGTTATGTGTCAGTTTCGCATTGGAGGTTGGCCGAAAACGTTTAAATGAGATAATTTTTATATAAAATTTAATTCTTGAATGCGTTTGAATACGGAGGATATAAATTTTTGCTCACAGTGCTTTTTAATGCGATACTTCAAATTCGTTTTAATGCTTTCTAATGCGACCGAATGAGAGACAAGTTTTTCGTGAAATGAAAACTTTTTAAATCGAGAATTCGCATTGCTTTGAATACTTTTGAAAGCGAAAGAATGAGATTCAACACGAAACAGAATTGAATCGTATTAAAAATTTGATCATTTTCAATATTTTTCAATCCGACGTTTTTTACAGGGAAGAGGAGAATTTGGTGCGCGCGCAATCACTCGGCCTCTTACTTTTTTCACATGGACACAGAGGTTTCATTGTGTTTGAGGGCGTCTTGTTTCAGATCTGAGCACAATATTCGTGATTCTCAGATAGCAAGCATGCGGGGTTAGTGTTCTTAAATTCTCTAGAACTTAAATCCAGGTTATATGACCAAGAATATGACAGAATTTATGAGAATTTAAGAATTTATAATTTTTAGAAAAATTGTTATTGTTTACATTATATACATGGTTAAATTTTAGTCATTTATTAGCTAAGGTATATTTAAGAATGTAAAATATGCAAAACAAAAGTTTACTAGTTAACTAAAGCCACAAAATTCATCTTATAATAAACGTAACTTTATAGGTTATGTTAGTGAATAACATAACCTATGCTTTGCATACATTTGTGACAGTTTTTTCATTTACAACTTGTGTAAAGCTCATTAAGAAGTAATAGAAGTACAAAAAACAGCTTATTACTCTTTATGGGTTAATTAATCAATAATTATCTCCCTTGTCACAAAAATCTCTAAAATCATAAGTTCTCATAAATACTTAGAGAATTTAAGTCTCGGTTATATTCTCGGTTATATTCTCATTCTCGTTACCGTTCTCGAAGCAATATAACCGACTAAGAACTCTACCCATGCAGCAGTTTTCTCAAACGTGGCTGCCTGCCGCGTAGCACGTGTTGGCCTCCTGCTAGAGGAATTTTGCAATTGACTGTAATCTGGCACGCGATTCAAAATCAAATTGAATAGACCAATGGAAAAATTTCTCCATCCGGTAAAGGCCTGATTATACGCTTTTATGAAAATGTCCTTCTTCTCACTCTACCATGTGAATATCACATAAGTTTGTCTCATTCCACATTTTACCCGGAAAATGTGCGAGAATGAGACAAACTTATGGGATAGTCACATTGTAGAGTGAGAAGGACATTTTCCTAACAGCGAGTAATCAGGCCTTAAGGGCATGTATTACTTACCCGATCCCTATCTTACGGACATTTTTTTCTCTGTAACGCTACGACTACATTTATTGAGATACCACATTGAAAATTTCTATATTTGAAGCTAAAGTCTTAAGGTACGTTGTCTGGTCCTAAATTACAAAAATTTAAGACCAGACATTAGCATATTTTCTTTAATTTTATAAATTTTCACTTTGATATCTTTATAAATGTAGACGTAGCGTTACAGAGAAAAAAATGTCGGTAAGGTAGGAATCGGGTAAGTAATACATGCCCTTAAGCCAAAATAATGCGCGCGCAGGCATCCCCGTTTGAGAGCACTGCCATGCAGGTGCAAAATGCAAAGTGCAAAATGAACAACCAATGACCGAGAATCTTTGAGAAAACAGAAATGTAAAAGTGCTGTGCAATTGGCTGTTCATTTTACGTTTTGAGTTTTGCGCCCGTATGGCACGGCACCCTCAATATTAACGCTAAAATCTCACTTGATACCATTCCACATGCGTGGCGATCCGACATCTGATTGGTTTCTATTGGTGTGCAGTTTAAAATGCTAGAAAATATTATTTTACATTTGAATCTCTCAAATGTCAACTTCAGAAATCTCAAATTCCACCAAAAGTCAAATCATGTTTCTCTTAAGGGCATGCTCTGCCCCATGGTTTGTGAAAATTTTTTTTCGAAGTCACCACGGCCAAACGAAATGATATATCGCTTTCAAACTTTGGGATATGGAAAATGAGACACTAAATTGCGATTTAAAATTTAATTTGAGTAGTAATTTTGAAAAAAAGCTAAGTCGGTAAGGTAGGGATCGGATTTTTTTCAAAATTACTACTCAAATTAAATTTTAAAACGCAATTTAGTGTCTCATTTCCCATATCCCAAAGTTTGAAAGCGATATGTCATTTCGTTTGGCCATGGTGACTTCGAAAAAAAATTTTCACAAACCACGGGGCAGAGCATGCCCTTAATGGTGCGTAGATAGATAGAGAATGAAAAATTGGACAAAAAGAACTCTCTATCTCCTTTACTCTCATGTACTTTCTGCCTGTACCGGTCGGTCGGACAGAGGTATAAACGCACCATAAATGTCAAGTTTATATTTCGCAAATTTCACTTGATAACTACTGAGCACGCTTTACGTTCGGCATCTGATTGGTTGCTATTCGCGCGCAATTTAAAATGCTAAGAAATATTATACTATACACAATACGCATGCGCAATTGATGTGACTATAGAGATCAAGAATTTCTAGACATTTAGGAGAACCTCTGGCAAAAATTTCTTGACATTCAGGAGAGTTCAGTGTATGCCTTTCCCCCTGCACACAATAAAACAAAAAAAAAACATTTCAACCCAACCCTGGTTTCCATTTGAATCTTATGGAAACCAGGATTGGGTTGATACACCAACGAGTTAGATATACATGTTCATAATGTACATACAGTATGTCCCGTCCTGTGGCAGTAGAAAACGCAAAGCAAAGAGCAGAAAATCATTAGAGTGAAAGAGAGAGAAAATCTGCCTGTCTCTTTCACTCTTATGAATTTCTGCTTTCTGCTTTGCGTTTTCTGCCGACCTGGGACCATTATGGTGCGTTTCACGGAGGAATAGTATTCTATTATTAATATTATTAATATTATTTCTATTATTATTATTAATATTCTATTATTCTATTCTAATAGTATTCCTCCGTGGTGCGTTTATACCTCTGTCCGACCGTCTGGTGCAGGCAAAAATTCATCGACATATAGAAATGGACCGCTAGCCCTGTGAAGAATATGGAAATAGACTTTAGAGAGAGACAAATCTAGAAAGTGACAGGTTTTCCTCTCACGTTTTTATTCTCTCTCTAATGGCGCGTTCAGATTTTCCAACCGGGTGCACCTCGGGTATTGCGAACTTTTCTTACAAGTCGAAATTTCAATATATTAGAAAAGGACGCAGTATCCGAGGAGCACTCGAGTGGGAAATCTGAACGCGTCTTAAAGCCTATTTCCATTTTCTCTACAGGGCTAGCGGTCCATTTCCATATGTCGATGCAAAAAGTACATAAGAGTAAAGAAGAAAGGAAGTTCTTTTTATCCAATTTTTCATTCTCTATCTCTTACTCTCATGTGCAGTGTTCGTTATGTATGCTTAAAATTTATCACTAGGATTTTGCATTGAATGCGTACAAAAATTTAGTGACAACTGTTACGGCATACATGACGAACACTTACTGATGTGCCGTGACCGTTGTTACCGCGTCAGTCACGGTAAATTTTTCTTTTACGTAAAAATTTACCGTACTTGGTAATTTTTTGGTAATTGTGGTAATTCTCTAAATATAAATTGTTTTTTCAAACAAACAATTAAACTTGAGAAATTATTAATATTAAGTACCCAAATAACATATTTTTCACAGTCATAAAATTGAAATTTCTGTATAAATATCTCAAAAATGTGATAAATTCGGAAGAAAGCAGACGATATTCGACAATAACAGTGATACCGACGATTTTAAAATGTGAGGTTATGTTGCATTGAAAAAAGTAATAAAGTTTAGTCTTTTATATTTAAAAATTATTTTGTAAACATTTTTTGCTTATTACAGCTAACTTGTTTCTATAAAATGTATATCATCACGTTATTTAAAAAAAATGTTCGTTAACAATAGTGCAAATATCGAATTACCACTTTTACCATATAATTACCGAGTTACGGTAAGAAATTACCAGTGACCAGAAAATTACGGTCACGGGCCACGGCACATCACTACGAACACTGTACCTTCTGCCGAGGGTTGCACACGTAATTTACGTACGTATATTACGTTGAAAACATTAAACTCATGTGGGTGGGGGGGGTTTCTACGTATAATACGTAATTTACAAATGTAAAAAACCATAGTAATATGCGTAAAAATCCTCAAATTACGCGTAACCGTGCAACCCTGCTTCTGCCTGCACCAGTCGGTCGGACTAGAGTTCTTAGTCGGTTATATTACTTCGAGAACGGTAACGAGAATGAGAATATAACCGAGACTTAAATTCTCTAAGAATTTATGAAAATTTATGATTTTAGAGATTTTTATGACAAGGGAGATAATTATTGATTAATTAACCGATAAAGAGTAATAAACTGTTTTTTGTACTGCAATTACTTCTTAATGAGCTTTACACAAGTTGTAAATGAAAAAACTGTCACAAATGAATGCAGAGCATAGGTTATGTTAATGAATAACATAACCTATAAAGTGACGTTTATTATAAGATGAATTTTGTGGCTTTAGTTAACTAGTAAGCTTTTGATTTGCATATTTTACATTCTTAAATATACCTTAGCTAATAAATGATTATAATTTAACCATGTAAACTAGCACCGCAGACGGCCGCGTAGCGGCCGTCAACGTTACTTCCCCTTCAAATTCACATGCGGTGCCATCTGCTGGGCGCTTTCGTAACACTTTCTATGATATGAAATGCTATTCTATATCAAACATGGCCCCCTTCAATTTAAATATGACTGCCTGCATTTCGATATATTTCGAGTTCCATTCGAGATTTCCATGCCATGCTTTTTTTTTACTATAGGATAATGTAAACAATACAATTTTTCTAAAAATCATAAATTCTTAAATTCTCTTAAATTTTCATAAATTCTGTCATATTCTCGGTCATATAACCTGGATTTAAGTTCTTGAGAATTTAAGAACACTATGTCGGACAGAGGTATAAACGCACCTTTGAATCTTATGGAAATCAGGGTTGGGTCGTCATGTTTACAATATAAAATAGATGAAGGCATCTTTGAACATACTTGTATATAAAGAAGTTTGGTTTGGTAGTTCTTTTGGGTAGGTATAGATGCGTTTATAGTTTTAGTTGGCCCTACTCTCAATTGGCCAGAAAATTACTAAATTCGAAAACTCCGGTGTAGGTTGAAACTAGATGGCAATGCGCATTAGAAAAAATCTTAATGAAACTAACCAATTAAAACGCTGCCATTTTCGCCAATCTAACTCACTTCTAGTCTCTACTTTAAGAGTGTTATTCATCGACATATAGAAATGGACTGCGGGACGCCGTAGGAAAGCGCGTGATAATGCGTCAGAGAGAAAAGTTGCAAAGGGGTGTATGTTTGTCCCTTTCTCGCCAAAGCTAATTGGTTGAGAGTATTTTCGGTGGGTGGAGCTTGGTGGAGCTCAACCAATTAGCTTCGGCGAGAAAGAGACAAAACTACACCCCTTTGCAACTTCTCTCTCTAACGCATTAGCACGCGCTTTCCTATAGAGTCCGCACTCCATTTCTATATTTCGATGATACATACCGTTCTTTTGACTGTACGTCAGGACTCAGGTCTATGAGTGTGTGGGCGGGCGTGTACGTTAGTTGCGTGTTCAATGTTCATTGAAGGTTTGAAGAAAGAGCGACTAAGCAAGTGTAAGCATAGCAATCAAATAGCAAAATGATGACGTCAGAATACGTGTATCGTATACGAGAAAAAGTCACACAATCTTAAAAGATAAATTGGCGAGGAAAAAAAGAAAACCCAGAATCAGTCAAACAGTATATAGAGAAGAGAAGCCAATTTGACATGCAGCAGCAGCGTTGCCAGTTAGTCGCCTAACTGAACCTTATAGTAGTATAGCTGTAATAAGCTAATAAGCCAAGGAGCGGCGGCAAGCGTTTACACGTTTAATGCATCAGAGTACCAAGTTGTGTGTGGTTGGTGACTTGACTTGGGCGTGTGAAAGTTTCTGTCTCTCTGTATTATAAGAAAGGAACAGAAACCCTTTTGCTTTTAATTGATTTGAATGTGAAAAATGTGCCTTGAGCTGGTGCAGCAGCAACGATTCCGGTGGTGTGTAATCTATGGTCGTTTAAATTATTATGTTTGGTGGTGCTGAAAGGACAACGGCGTGATTACAGTGCTCATCATCATATACAACAATGTTTCGCTGCATCCCAATTTTTAAAGGGTGTAATAGGCAGGTGGAATACGTTGACAAGCGTCACTGCTCTCTGCCAAGCGTCCCCGATGACATTCTTAGATATTCAAGAAGCCTAGAGGAGCTTCTACTTGACGCGAATCACATTCGTGACCTGCCCAAGGTAAATTACATACACCGATTCCACATTCGAATGGAATGCTACTCTCTACATTATCGAGTTAATAATCACAATTATTTTATTCAATAGTCAAGTTTTCTTAATCCTTTCCCAGTTAGCCTTTCAGGATGACTGGCCACATGTCAGGGAAATGCGAGTATCTCTTCGGAAAAATTGAAATTGACATTTATGCTATGTTCTATTTTTGTCGTATTACATGTATAGCTCTTGTAGTTTATTTAACAGATTTTAGAAACTTTCGAAGGAATTTAAAGGAAATTCAAAAGATTTCAAGAGATTTTAATGTGCTCCTTATTGAATTATGTAAGTTTTTCACGAGATTTTATGGTATTTTAAGGAAGAGATTTTCAAACATTTTTAAAAATATTTTTATGTATTAAATCCACTAAAGTATTTTAAAGTATAGTAATAGTCCTCTTGGAATTTTTTAAAATTTCAAGTTATTTTTGATTTTTAAAATATATCATGAAATTATAAACAATTTCATAGAATTTTAATAGATTAAAAAAAAATGTATTAGATTTTAAGGGATTTTATGGTATTTTATATTTTTTAGTGGAATTTGAAGATGCTCCTAAATATTTTAAAAGATTTTAAAACATTGTGTGTGACTTAAAATTTTTTTGTAGAATTTAAAAATATTACAAGAGATTTTAAAAAGATCTTCTTTACTTTTAACTGATTACATGTAATTTTAAGAGATTTTTAGTGATGCTATTCAACATTGTTGAATTGTAGCCACCCGACTTACTTACAATAACAGGTTTCAATATTTAAATTTCCCCAACATTTCTCTGACTTTCAGACAAATTTCCCTGTTAGACGAGTATTAAAAATACAAAGAAATTTCCAATCATAATGCTATTGAATTTTTTTTTAAATTTTGCATACCACTTTAAATCTTTTGAAATTGAAAATTATTTTAAAACACTTAAAATTCGTAAAAAAAATCTCTAAAACATGCTGCATCCTTGGAAATCTCTTAAAATTTCACAAAATCTTTTGAAATTCCTCAAGAGATAGTTAAATTTTTTAAAATTACACTAGAATTTTCAATTCTCATAAATTCTTAAAATTTTCACAAGCTTCTTAAAGTCCTTTACAATTTCACGAAAATTTCTTAATTCCTTAAATTACATAAAGTTCTCTTAATTTTGGTCTCTTCAATTTCGCAAAAATAGACACTTCAAAAGTAGCTCTTTAAGTTTCAAAATCAACCCTAATTACAGAAAGGCAATTTTTAAAAAACTGAAGCACACAGTAATTTTGCACTTTCTTTAGATCCGTCAAAAATACCAACTCTGATTTTTTGGCTCCATTCCGTTATGTCAAGAACAACCCTCTTGATGATCAGTATGTCATCAAGAGGGTAGTTCTTTGTTTGGAATAAAAAAATTGGAATTGGTATTTTTAAGTAGCCCAAAAATGAGAGGTCCTTTTAAATTTGCAAAAAGTTGAAAGAGATTATTTTTCACCAAAATCATATCTCTGTGGTATCAAGGGATGGAGCTAAAAAATCAGAGTTTTTTTGAAAAATGTAGAGGAGTCTTAAAAGTTTTTTTTGTCCCAAAAAAGCACAAAAAGGTCCCAAAAATATGAGATTGGAAATACATAAATTCGATTGTGGAGGTGCTAGCTTCATTAATTTCAATTTATTTGAGCGACTAGTGCGGGGTCACCGTTTGCCCAACCCCGTACTCGCGTGCAATCGGTGACTTCCTGCACTTGTTGCACAATATACTATTAAAATTCTACGACAATATCTATAATTCCTTAATATCTATTTAAATTCTTACAAGCTTCTTAAAATATCTTACAATTTTTTAAAACTTCTTAAAACACTTATAAAATGCCACTAAATTTTTTAAATATTAATTAATCACTTTAAATTCCTAGAAATCCTTTAAAATCCTTAAAAAATTTTTCAAAATCTCTTTAAATTATTAGAAATCCAGAGAATATTAAAGAATACCTAGAAATTCTTTCTAATTCTGCGAAATTCGTGGAAAGTTTCTAAAATCTATTAAATATACTATAAAAGCTATATTATATATATGTAATACGAAAAAAACTACAGGGGAGAGGTGCCCACAGTTGCTCGGTCTATAGTATACACCGAGAATCAAAAGAAATATCTATAAAATTCATAAATAAAATCTATTCTAATTATGGAATATCTATGACTCTATTGCAAAGGCATTTTGCTTTTATAGACAAGTTTCATTCGAGAACTTTACGTATAATTAATTTTTTTTTAAGAAATTTTTTTTGATACATTGCAATGACGTTTTTCTCACTTTTAACTATCATTTTTTAAAAACAGGACCGTTAAAAAGTTTTACACTTATTTATTTACAATCTGGCATCATTATACTCATCCTATTTGAAGCGAACATGGTTTTTAATCTTACACTTTAACCCTTAACTGGCACTGTTGGTACTAATATACGTAACTGACACTGGGGGGTCTTTAAGACCCCAGCGTGTTTAAACGAGCCGCGCGCAGCCGGTATCCAATATTCATGCACAAAAAAATTATCAGATATAGTTTAAAATATATTTTTTAAATTGAATTCTTTAAAAATTTAACACACATTTTCTTGACTAGTTTCACTTTTAATTTTAAGTCGTTATTGAAAACTTATTCGCTTTTATAATATTTTTTTATTAAGGAAATTTGTTTAAAAGTCAAAAAAAAAAGTAAGGGAAATTGAAAAATGAATCTTCTGGTCAATGTGAAATTATCATTTTGTGTAGAATTCTGCTTTGTGGAATTAATCTGTGTTAAATTTAAATTAAAATATTATATTTATTAAATAAATATCATTATATAAACACATCGCGTGTAGAGTTAGATGCGTAAGATTTTTCCCTGTGGAGTTCATTTTTATAGAATCGATATCGCCTCAGAAAAAAGTTACTAATTAAATAAAAAACATACTAAAAACGTTTTTCTTTTTTTTTCGTTCATCCCGAATTATTTGTTACAGAATTTCTTTCGCCTTCAACGGCTACGAAAACTAGGCTTGAGCGACAATGAGATACACCGGCTGCCACCAGATATTCAAAACTTTGAGAATCTCGTAGAACTGGATGTTTCTCGAAATGGTAAGTGTTTTAGTATACGTTTAAGCCTTTTATAACATAATTTTTATTATTATTTTATTTATATCATTTATTATATTTATATAAGATCCCTTTTCTATTTTTACATTATGCAAAAATTAAGCTTATTATTAAGCCTACTTTATGCGAAGCGCATAATCGCATACTTTCTCAGAATTGATTATTACTCGAAATCTTTGCAATTTATAAAGTTTCTAAATTAAATAAAGAAGATTCGTCATCGCATAAGTTTGGAATCTTCGCATAATTTTGTAAAATTTCAATTTTTGCATGGAATTTTTGTTATTAACTGACAAAAATTATAAAATCTTAATACGTTTTATAATAATTTATTGGTTTATTATACTACCAGACAAAAGTTGTTTTTTTAAACTAAATTAAAAGCTATAAAATGAGCTCAGGACAAAGTTACTTTGTTTAAAATTGCAAAGAACTTCAGAGTTCAATGTTTTATAAAAATATCAATAACTTTCGAATAATGAACATTTTTTTAATTTCTTGTACTTACTTTAAGAGGCTATGCTAGTTTCTCGCACGAATAAAACAGCAATTTTTGAAGATTTAAAAAAAAAGAACTATATGTTTAATCTTTCTAAAAATTTTGCAGTATATTGTACATGACTTCACGTTTTTATCATAAAATTTTTGTCAAAAAATATTCATTGGAAGCGGAGATACAAGGCGAACCGCAAAAGTCCTTTAAAAAAAGTTGAAATACGGGTGACTGTGTCGGCCATGCCAGGTACTCGAAAAAAAAAATTTTTTTTAGTAAACTACATGAGTTTTTCTAGAGGATGGACCTCTAGCTATTGAAAATATTTAAAATTATAAAAATGGCGTAGTTTTAAAAAAAATTTCAATTTTTTTTAAAACGCTCTTTTTTTGTTTGTAAAAGTTGTAATTTTTTATATAACAAAAAGTTGGAGGTCCATCCTCTGTAGAAACATATAACAAAGACTGTTTAAAAATTGGAAATCGATTGGATGATTAGTTTTCGAGCTACACCGTCACCCGTTTTTAAAAATACAGTTTTGAGAAAAACGCAATTAAAATTTTCAACGCAGATTTCATTTGCGGCAAATTTTCTCTTCGTATTGCGCGATTCGATGACCTGTTTTGTTCTGGAGCCTTTTTTATGGTTGTATGAAGGTTCTTCACTAATTTTAAAATGTTTTTTGCTTGTTTTCTAGCCCTCAATTATCTTAGCGCTAATATACAGTGCCGCTTTAAGTTGCTCTCCTTTAAAAACTTTTAGAGATATAGATTTAAAATTTAGGGTACATATTTTCAGGATGATTAGCTATGGAAAAATGCAAAAAAAAAGATCGATTTTTTGAAAATGAGAAACTAGCATAGCCCCTTAAAAGTAGATTTCTATAGATAGGCTGATTAAAATAGATCGACTTATTTAAAAAATTGTATATTTATTTCTCCACTTTGTGCAAGGGCTCAAATTTTGATTTGAAATCTGTAAAAAGTTCAGTATTACTTGATCAGTAAGGAAATAATAATAAAAATTAAATGAATGTAAATTTTCATATAATTTGACAGAAAAATCGTGATTAATGATTTTTTATATTTTAGAAAAATATTTTTTTCAGTGGGAAAAATATTGAAATATTTCCAACTTTTTGACAACAACTTCAAGTCAATACAAAGAAAAAATATCAGATTCTATAGAAAGTTTTCTTTAAAATAAGCTCCAGAAATTTAAAAAAAATTTTCATTATTTCGTAAAGTTATTGATATTTTTATAAAACATTGAGATTTTGACGAAACATCGATGCCAGTATTGAATATTTAAATTAAATATAGTTCTGATTTCTTCATCGTACAATTTCGCATAATCCAGATTTTTGAAGCAGAATTTCGCATAATAATCCATTTTTCTTTGCATAATTTAAAGATTTTAAAGAGTAGAAAAAATTGTTTATAATTATTTTTCGAGAAAAAAATGTATAAACAAATTTTTCATAAAAATTTTTATCTCCCTACCGTGAGTACTTTTTTAAAAGATAAGATCGAAAGCTTCATAGAATACTGCTTCAGTTCTCTTTAAGCTGAGTATATATCGCTCGGCATTGGAAACGTGACAATCGAAACATATCTTTAGGGTTTTAACAAGACTCGTTTTTTATAAAAAAAAAAAGAACACATAAAACGCGCGGTATGCAATTACCGTCTCTTGGCATCTTATCCTGTGCATGACGTGGCTAAATATTTTTTTACTAAATATTTTTTATTTATTTCATGACTACACTGATGAGATATCTAACAAAATGGACTTGTCTTGTAGCCATTTTTGTTTAAAAGGGCGGCCGCGAGCCAATCAAATTATGTTGAAGTCAGGGAATTTCGTTAATTGAAGAGTGTCAGGAAAAGATGAAGAATTTAAACAAAAAAGTTGTAAAAGTCAGAGAATTTTTATTATCTGAACTTTATAGGAATTATAATAATTTGCTTATATATAAGCAAATAGTAGTATGAGAAAAAAAAAGATTTTATGTCTGTGAAAATGTTGAAAAAATGCGATTAAAAATTGAAAATTTCGATGAATATGTGTGGTGTAAAAATTGAATTATGTGCTGTTTGCACAGATTTTCAAGAATGTAATTGAATGTCAATGAATTTAAAAAGTTTTTATGGATTTGCAAATATTTTTTAATGAACTTTAGAGAAATTTTAATGAATTTTAAAAGATTTTGAAGAATAAGAAATTTAGGAAAACTCGCAAGGATGAAAGTGATTCAGGGCGAATTCAGAACGAGTTTAAAAATTAAAAAAAAAAATTGCCATCGTTTGTCAATTTTGAAAATTGTTTAAATTTTCTTGTGGATTTTGAAACAAAATGAAGAAATAATACCTACCATATATCAATTTAGAAACTACAGCACTTAAAAAAAAATGTGCAAAGTTTTTCATATGTAACATTACAGGTTTTAAAAGTTTAAAAACAATGTCAAAAAATTTAAAAAGATGAAAAATTGGTCCCGGAAAAATGAAGGAATTTAAAAAATTGGAATTTTGTAGACACCCTGATTAATGAATTATAGTGAATCTCAATAGGCATGAACTCAGTGGGTAAATAATACCTTTCGGTTAGGTCGTACAGTCATACATATATCCTATTAATTTGGATACCCATTGTATTTGATAACTGGTAACATATATTTACTCTGATGCATCGCATGTGCAGCCATGCACACTGTACACTGCCCTTCACTCTATTTGGACATTCACTGTGTGTAAGAATATAGATAGATATAGTGTTTCCATAAGTGCAATTATTGAATATTGGATTGGATTAATACCTATATTTGAATTCAGTGATGAAACTTTATAACGGAACCTCATCGACTAACCCTCACATTTTTACCGCGAACGTATCGTGATCGTCCACGATATATGCGAATAAATAATAATAATAATAATAATAATAAATTTCGTTCATCTACCGTCTGACATGACGAGGGGATGTGATACCGTTAGTAGAAGAACATATAGGTACTATTAGTTTGCGTCTGCGGCTCGGTTATCAATGCACCGGATTTTGATTTTTATTTATGATTTTTGAATAAAGCATCAGTAGAAATTTGTTATAGTCTTCAGGGTGGTCACATTTCAGAGAAGTCAGAGAAGTCAGGAAAATATCAGGGGAAAACAATTTTCAGGGAAATTAAGGAAATGCGAGTAACTAGCTGGGAAAATGTAAATTGAAAATTCATAAAATTAAAGAAAATATGCTAAAATATGTTTATCAGGTCTTAAATTTTTGTAAAAATAAAAATTTTTCTTTTTACAAATGTCAACATTTAGGACCAGATAAACGTATCTTAATGCTTTAGCTGCAATTTTAGAAATTTTCAATTTGATATCTCAATAAATGTAGACGTAACGTTGCAGAGAAAAAATGTCGGTAAGATAGGGATCGGGTGATTCTTACATGGCCTTAAAGTATTTTGAAAATTTTTGTAACCAGTTTTTTAATTGATAAATTCTATGGTCGGATATTTATACTAAACAAAAATTTGTACAATGTATCCTTATCATTTTTTTCTATTAAAAATATTGTCAAACTTATAACATTTTGAAAATAAAAAAAACAATCGAAAGCGGGCAGATTTTTTTTCTTTTAAAGAATTTTTAATATTGTTGTAGAACTTTAAGGAACTCGATGCTGTTTCTAGATATTTGAAAATATTTCAGCAAATTTTAAAGGATTTCAACAATTTTCCAAGAATTTTAAGCCATTTTGACGTATTGCTTCCTTATTGGGGAACCTTTGTAGTGATTACCAAATCCAGTAGCCAAAAAAGGGTTTTGAACATCGAGTTTCGCGAATTCTACATGTTTTTTAATCTGGAGAAAATATTGAAGTATTTTTTCACCTAAACGAACAAATTATTACAAGAAGGCTTTGTATAAAAGCAAAACTTTTTTGTGATTTCTTGTATCTATAGATATTCTCGTAATAGGAATTATATCACCATTTTATAACTTTCAGCAGTGAGTGCGATACAAAAAATTCTCCGATTACGAGAATAAATTAAGGTCATTCGATTCATAAAATGTTATGAGTGTTTTAACTTAAATTCATTGCTTTTATCTCGATACGTATACGGTAAGACGCCAGAAAGTGGTAACTTTTTTTTTTATCATGATTATTCTGTTAAAAAAAATATTAAAAATTGTAAATTTCATTTAGTACATTAGAAGATATAGCTATCGATAATATGGGCTCTGTTTTGTATACGGTAGACGTTCGGGAAGCCTTTTCATTACAATTGAGTGGATTTACTTTATCGTCGCTCGCCTTCGATTTACCCATTTATTGTGTTACACATAAAACGTTAAAACGACCCTAAGAATTACAATTTTAATTTAACCCATAAAGTACACACTGCAATAACATGCAGCCATGTGACCACGAAAGTTATCGTGGTCAAAAATTAAAAATCTACAGACTCGCAGACAGACAGACAGACAGACACATTCGTAAAAACATGTTTTTCGGGTTCGGGAGGTAACAAAACGTTAAAATTTTTAACAAAAAAAGAAGGGGTCAAATTTTAGACTAATCTTAAGGGCATGTATTACTCTTACTCGATCCTTACCTTACCGAAATTTTTGTCCCTGCAATGCTACATCTACATTTATGAAGATATCAAAGTGAAAATTTATAAAATTAAAGAAAACATGCTAATGTATGTTTGTCTAGTCTTAAATTTTTGTAAAAATAAAAAAAATTTTTTTTTTTAAATGTCAATATTTAGGACCAGACAAACGTACCTTAAGGCTTTAGCTTCAAATATAGAAATTTTCAATGTGGTATCTCAATAAATGTAGACGTAGCGTTACAGAGAAAAAAATGTCGGTAAGGTAGGGATCGGGTAAGTAATACATGCCCTTAATACATTCTTTGCATATCGCCACACTTTGCTGTGTCCCGTTATTGCATGGGTACCATTTTCCATATACCGCCGTCTAAGGTTTTTGTAGGTGAAGTGAATTAGTGAACCGCTTTCCAGAAAGCTCACAGCGGTTTAACTCTAGTTTCTCTCGTTCTTTGCAGGGAGGGGATAAGTCGGTCAGAATTGGCCCACGCCATTTGAGTGAGATCTTTTCTGAGCGTCGAAAGGGTGGGGCACCATTTTCTGAGATATAAAAGTTGACATTTTTGTCACAATGTCATTTCATTTGTGTCATCGAGAGAATCTCGTACCCACTCTTGTTTTTCGCTTGATCGTGGTAGAATCTGATTAAACATGGTGACACCGCAGGGAGTTATTTCTGCAGTGGTTGAATATGCCACTTGGACAAAAGTTCTCCAAAAACTTAATCATTTGCAGCAAAATTTAGCCCGACCAAGGCTGCAGTCTCGATGTCCAGAATCAATTACTTGGGCATATGTGGCTCAAATGTTAGAGAAACCGCAAAATAATCTGACTTGCCTATCAGGACCAGATGCGAAGATCCCTGTTCATCCGCATATAAGGAGGCGTATCTAAGGTTGAGAAACCCAACTACGATTGATTCATTTGATAACTTTCTTATTTTTTTCTATTTCTATAATAATGTTACGTCCTACCTAATATTTATTTACTAACCGACCTACCTGGCAACAGACTCGATTTCTATATAACTAATTCCCTCGTTTTAGTCCACAACTTAATGGGAATCTGGGAACGAGGACAAGCCAAATGAAAGAAAGGTTTTAAATAGAATGTACACAATTTATTAATTTAAATTACTATTCAATTTTAACACATATATTTCCGAAGATGACCCTTACGAAAAAGCTAAAATGAGCCTGAGTTGAGTGCTGAATGAGTGGGCTTACCGGTGATGTTTCGTTAGATGCGTACTGGTAATCCTTTTATGATCCTGCTCGTGTCACTGGATTTCCTTCCTTTTGTAAGTTCTGTAGTTTTAATAGTTTCTCTTTAGTGGGATTTAGATATTTTATAGGTTCACTTCTGCACTTCTGAGTTTTAGCATTTATCCTCCACTTGTTTAAACACTGGGTCGAACTGTTGCCTTCACGATTCGACACTTCACACACATTCACCGTAGTAGATCTGCACCCTTCGCTTTTTTTAAATGAAACTCGACTAGACTGATGACTGCACTTTTAACCGCCGAATTTAAGACCAACTGAGACTAAAACTCAAACTCAGACTCAAACTAGAGTGTTCTGAAGAAGATTTGCACTCTGCACGTGTTGTTTTCCCGAGACTCAAGATTTGGAGACTGATACTG
>UCOH01009406.1:0-18822 GCA_900474275.1 Synergus japonicus
ATATATATATATATATATATATATATATATTGGGTTAGTTAATAACTTTTTGGCTTTTTGTCTGAAAATTCCATAAAATAGTGATTACAATATAGACAAAGAAATATAGCATGAAAATAAATTGAAGTTTCAAATGAGGTAATAGTATATTAAAATAATGATTGATTATTATAATTTTAATTTTACAATGTGTAAAATCAAGTAAAACATAAAACATAATAAAATTGTTATTCAAATTTTCCCACCTAAAGATGATAAATAGAATGAAAGTTAAAGTATACATTATCAGAGGTGTTCACATAGAAAAAATTGTGATTAAATAATTAAATTAAAAATAATTATCATTTTTTAGAATTTTTAATTCACAATATTTAAAATTAATTAAAAAATATATCATAAATAATGAAAAACAAAACCACGTGATATTAACCTAACCTCAAATTCTCGTACAATATATTCAATATATTTTAACTTTCGAATCTAAAGTTCATTAAAATATAATATGTCGTAGAATTGAATTACCTGAAACATTCATAAAAAATACCTGAAAAATATAATCATATTCATTATCACTAGTCTTCCTAATATTTGATAGCATGTATACTAGCAGAAGACTTTATTTTAGTTGTCAACGCGTGAATTTCCTTAAAACAGAAAATCAGCTTGAAACTCAAATAGTAGCCAAATAGCCGGAGAAGCTGATCCTCAGATCGGGCGAGTTCGGCTAGGAACTTCATGCATTTTTGTCTAATGTACGCAGCGTGAAGCATGGACTTTTCACCAACACGCTGCGTTTGAATGCATTGCTCCCAGGGAGAACCGTGGTGGGGGCCAAAAAATCCCACGATCTGCAGACACTGCGCCGTGTGTCGCAATGTCCCAGAGCCGGAAAACCTCCCTGGCGGAAGGTTCGGATAGAAAAAAATGTATCCTTTTGAATCAATTTCATTCCGATCTAATCCGAAGTCGGATCAAAGATTCCTACCCTAATCAATCCGAGGTCGATTTAAGGATTCCTATCCGATTAAATCCGAAATGAAAAGGAGGATTCTAATCCGAGGTCTATCCTCGATTTCTATCCGACTGAATCCAAAGTCATCCAAAATTTCTATACGACTGAATCCGAGGTTAAAGGAAGAATTTTCATCTGAATGAAACCGATCTAATCCGAAGTCAAAGAAAGGATTTCAATCCGAATGAATCAGATCTAATCCGAGGTTTAAGGAAGGATTTCAATCCGAATGAATCCGATCTAATTCGAGATCGAAGTAAGGATTCCAATCCAAAGTGAAGGTTGCTGTTCAGTGACATATTTGCACTTACATTTTTTTAAATATAAATTTATTTTTAAGTGATTAGTCACACCTTTTTCAGATTCATTCGGATTGGAAAGGATAGAAAATAAGTTCGGATTAGTTTCGGATTCATTCGGATTACAGCTACGGATTAGAAAGGATTGAAAGTAGTTCGGATTGATTTTGGATTAATTAGGATTGAGAACACAGATTGAAAAGGATTGTGCGGTAACTTCAGTTTAGAACTACGGATAGAAAAGGATTAAAATTCGTTCGGATTGATTCCGATTCGGATAACGAATTGTAAAGTGTGTACGGATTGAATATCGGATTAATTCGGACTGAAATTTTTGTTGATTACGGATTGAAAAGGATTGAAAGTATTTCGTAATTTTCTCGGATTCATTCGGTTTGGTATCGGATTTATTCGGTTTAAAGTCGGATTCATTCGGATTCACCTTTGTAGAGACTGACGGTTTGGAAAGAATTAAATAGGATTAAAACATCTTTTTTGATGAGGCTTGGATTTATTCGGATTGACTGTTCGGATTGAAATGTGAGATCGGTTTAATTTTGGAATCAATCGGATTAGACGTACGGATTGAAAAGTGTGTTCGTATTCATTTGGATTGGAAGTACGGATTAAAAAGTGTATTTGGATAGATTTCGGATTCATTCGGATTCGGGGCTACGGATTAAAAACGATTAAAAGATAAGCTTCGGATTGAATTTGGAGTTGAGACACAGATTAAAAAGGATTAAAAACATCCTTCGGATTAGATCGGAATGAAACTGTTTGGTTCGGACACAAATTCCGGAATGATTCGGCAATTTTCGGATTGATTCGGAATGAATTTCAATCCGAACCTGCCACCAGGGCTAGGAATCACGTGTTTTGCCAAAATGTGCACGTGCCCTTAATGCATTGCGGCCATCTTTAATTCATGCAAAAGTCCTATAAAAACGGAAGAGTTTTACCAGAAAGTTCCAGTTCGCTCCGAAGTCTTTACCTAGTAACATCAACTCCTAAAAAGTATTTTCAGTCTTAAAATCTGTGCAGAAAAGTATCTCTTTAAATTAAATACAAGTTCCATCGAGGACTTAGTCGAATTTCAAGTCAATAACACAAACTGGAACCAACCTTGAGTCGAGATTCAACGACACAGACCCCAGAGTCTCATTTCAATATTATCAACCCCTAACAAATTATGGGTAAGTAAGTTAACTATTTTACACCTACGATCTAATCCGTGGGAGAAGCCAAAGACTTAGTTTCTGTTTCTTTTTCCAGATGCGGTCGAGATATTTTCTGAAGGGTGCTGTCAATGTAAATTAGTCAATAAACTATTTGTAAACTTGTAAATCTGAGAGTATTTCAAATCTACGGTTTTCCTCATCCCGGAATAGAGAATCCTTTTCCCCTATCCAAAACGAGGAAGAACCACCTTTGCCTATTTCTCCTATATCTTAAAGTTAGGGATATGTTGCGAATTCAAGGCGTAACATTTCAATAAATGTACAAGTAAGGTTGCAGAGAAAAGAATGTTAGTAAGGTAGGAATCGGGTAAGTTTTACATGGCCTTAATTGAAGATATATGCGAGTCTTTCGAAGCCTAACAGTATCTTAATTAATTTATTCCTTCATCCACATATTCTCTAACGGTAAGAAACTTTGATAAATTATGTAATCTGACAACACTTCGATCCATTCACAATTACTTATTTCTTTTTACATCATTTGATCCTCCTGCAAATTCTTGATGATTTTTGTCCTTCTACATAATTCATTGTAAGTCAGTCAAAAAAGAATACATTTCATATAAAGTACTTCCTTTTTCCTTTTTTACATATTCTCATTGATTTCTGTCCTCTATATAATTGGATAAACTTTCTATTAACTGATATAATATTAATATAACACTATCCCAGCGGAAGCTTCGAATTTAAATTAATTTCGAATCGATCCGAAACATTTCGGAATTTGTATCAGAACCAAACAGTTTCATCCCGATCGAATCCGTAGGAAGTTTTCATTCCGAATTAATCCGAAGCCCATTCAAAATCAATCCGAATTTTTAATCCAAATGAATTCGTCAATCCGAATTAATCAGAATTAAATGAACTTTTAATCCGAATAAATCCGGTCAATCCGAATGAATCCGAATTTATTTATTTTATTTATAATTTTCCGGAATCATTTGAATTGATTCAGATAGACCGGATTAATTACAATTCTTTCGGATTGAAACTCCTGAATTGACCGGATTCGTTTAAATAGAACCGATTTATTCGAATTGAAATTTCGAATTATTTCTTAATATTTCGGATTGGCAGATTCATTCGGATTCATTCGCATTAAAGGTTCGGATTGCTTTTCAATTAGTTCCGGAATAATTCAGTTTGAAAATTTCCTTCGAATTAGATTGGAAGCATACTGGTTCGGATACAAATTCCCGAATGATTCGGATTGATTACCCGATCCCTATCTTATCGACATTTTTTCTCTGCAACGCTACGTCTACATTTATTGAGAGATCACATTGAAAATCTTTAAAATTAAAGAAACTATGCTAAAGTATTTTTCTCTAATTTTAAATTTTTGTAAAAATAAAAAAAAAATTTGTAAACGTAACGTTGCAGAGAAACATGTCGGTAAGGTAGGGATCGGGTAAGTCTTACACGGGCTTAATGAGTCTAAAAACATTAATGTAGCCATTTCTATAAGGCAATGTAAGACTTACCCGCTCCCTACCTTACCGAAATTTTTTCCCTGCAACGTTATGTCTACATTTATTGAGATATCCAATTGAAAATTTCTAAAATTGAAGCTGAAGCATTAAGGTTCGTTTATCTGGTTCTAAATATTGAAATTTATAAAAAAATAACTTTTCAACAATTTTTTTTTATTTTTACAAAAATGTAATACCAGATAAACAAACTTTAGCATATTTTCTTTAATTTTAGAAATTTTCAATTTGAGAGTTAAATAAATACACAAGTAATGTTGCAGAGAAAAAAATGTCGATAAGGTAGGAAACGGGTAAGTCTTACATGGCCTGAAAGCTAATACGTTCAAGTTTGTTTTCAGAATAACATAGATAAAAAATATATGGTCAAGCATACTTTTGCAAAAAATTTTTCTAATCAAAACTAACGTTACTATTAAAATCATTCATATAACCATATATAATATCAAAGTTTTATACTCGTTTTATTTCGTGATTATAAGATCTAAGGCAAAATATTTAACATTCTTTTGTTGACTCAAGTGGAATTAAAATTAGTTCGTTATCTAATCTTTGTTGTAATCATTCCACGTCAAATTCATACGTAAATGTATTGTAAGGAAAAAATGTTTTTCTATTTTTTGCAATTTTCTATAGAATTTGTTTGTTATCCACCTTTCTAATCAATTGATCAAATGCGAAACATTGCAGGCAATCCATAATCCCGAGTGGGGAAATCCCCACATCACCTTCATTCGTGTTTTATAGTTGGTAAAATATTCTGAGAGTCAGTTACAGACAATCGTGCTGTGAACATCGTGAATTAATTTTATCTATAGTTTCCATACTTCTATTGAATAGAAAACAATGTATTTAAAAAATTTTTAATTTATATTGTGATTAACATAAATAACATTGATGAAATAGTTATTTGATTCTTTGTTTGTCAATAGATTGTCAAGACTGGAATTAAAAAACGAAGGTAAGTTCTCTCAAAATGATAACATAAAAGCTCTTTTTCGAATTATTCCCTTTCCCATTTCCCTTTTCCATTTCTCTTTAACATAATTTCCGTTTATCATTGCCCTTTTCCAATTTCCTTTAACATCCTTTCCGTTTACCATTATTTCCTTTTACCATTTCCCTTTATTCTTTCCCTTTCCCACTTTACTTTACCATTTCGCATTTCCCTTTAATATGTTCCTTTAACATGATTTCCCTTTAGTATTTCTCCTTATCTTTACCACTTTCCTTTATTAATTCCCTTTACCATTTACTATTTTCTTTTATAATTTCCCTCTACTATCTCTCTTTACCATTTACCTTTTCCAGTTCCCCTTAACATTATTTTCGTTTACTATTTTCCTTTACCATCTTCCTTTACCATTATTTCCGTTTACCATTTCTCTTTACCATTTCCTTTTACCATTTTCCGTTTATCATTACCCTTCACCATTTCCCTTTATAATTCTTCTGTATTATTTCCCTATAAAATTTCTCTTTTCCAATTTCCTTTAACATGATTTCCATTCACAATTTCACCTTACCATTTCCCTTTTCCATTTCCCTTTGATATGTTCCTTTACCATTATTTCCGTTTATAATTTCCCTTTACCATTTCCCTATACCATGATTTTCGTTTACAATTTTCGTTTACCATTTCTCTTTATTATTTCTTTTACCATTTCCGTTTACCATTTCCCTTCGCAATGATTTTATATCAGAATTTCTCGTGTGATCGATGTATCACTGATTTTTTCGAAAACTATCACTAGTCCAAACAAATTCTTGAAACTGAAAATGTTTATTTCGATAAGTTCTACAACTTTTGTTTGAAATATTTTAAAAAGTTTTGCATATTATTTGAGATAATCGTATTATTATAATTGTTTCATTGTTTCACTAAGAAAATCAAATTTGCGCCAATTTTCACTATCATCTTCGTAATGTGCGCATCAAAATACGTAGATATACACATCTTCAAGAAGTTCGGAGGATTGAACTTTTCGAAATTTTATTCAAACCATTCTTTCAGAACATTTTTTCTATATTCACCAATGTTTTAATATTTTAATTTAATTAATTCTTTGTTTATTTTTATATGTTCAATTTTTAACATTTTTTATTCTAACGGTGTTATGTAAATGTTGTTTATTTCAGTTGAAGATGGACTTTCGATTGTTAGAAAACATTTTTTTTATGTTCAGAATATTGATAATAGTTTTCAATGTACAACTTCTGATACTGGCTGTACTGGGAAATGCCCGTATGTTTATTGGCATAATAGGAAGTTTGAAAATCTGCAAAGCAACAAATTATTACTTATTGAACATTGGTTTGTGTAACATAATTCTGTTAGCATTTGTGTGTAAGTAGAATATTATTTTAAGTTTTTAGATCCAATTTTTTTAAAAATAAGTATACTTAAATTTCATAAATAACATTCTTTTATTTAGTATATCCTGATCTTTTTACATGGAGTTTAACTGCCTATGACAACGAATATGATGCTGCAAATCCTGAGTATATTTTGGATCATTATGTAGAATTTTTGGTACGTCCTCATCTATATAAAATGTAAGTGTATTATTACCAGTTATTACTTATTATAATTACTTTTGAAAAATAATTTTATTTTTAGTTTGAAATTATAAAGAAGTTATAAAAAGATTATTCAATTAATAATATAATAAAACATTAATGTAACGTTTATGTTACTATTATGTACAGTGAATGTAACTGTGAGATAATGTAAGTTAACAGTTGGGTAAAATGAATGTAATATTAATGTAATAGTTAGGTAACAATAATAAGTATTACAATTACGTAAAACTTATGTAACAGTGATGCAATAGTTGTATAAAAGTAAAGTAGCAGTTATATAATATTAACGTAAGAATTAATTAATATTTAATATTTTTTTCAGAGTTGCCACTACAGTTATTCTGACACTAGTCGCAATATCAATAGATATGTATATGCCTGCTTTTGATCGAAAAACAAATTTGGAAACGATGACATTTAAGAAAACATTTATTACTATTTTTGGAATATGGATTATAAGCATTTTGTCAATTATTCCTGGAATTTATGAATATGAAATGGATCAGTTGACAGGTACGTGAAACAAATAATATACAATTACAAATAATCTCTAATAATATTAGTGTATAATAAAAATAATATTTTTATTAAAGATTATTATTTAATTTCTTATTTTCTAAATAGGTATAAATTTTGAGGATACCCATGTTTTCAACTCTGTCAGTTTTACGAGCATTTATAATATGGTGCACTCAGCAGTTTTTTTCTTCATACCAATCCTTACTATGTTGATATTATTTTTAACAAAACGTTTTCAAAATTACGACGACAATAACTCATATTTAATTCTACATTCGTCCCGAGAAATAGAAGTTGAAGAGGAAAATAAAAATAAATTGAAAACATTAGGTAAGTTAAGAATTAATAATAATTAACTATCAGATAGTTATAATTGAATGTTAACTATTTTAATCCGAGTCAATCCGAGATTAATAAGAATAAATTTCTCAATCCGGATCAAAGCTAACTTTTAAGGCCATGTAAAACTTATGCGATCCTTACCTTATTGACATTTTTTTCTCTGTAACGCTACGTCTACATTTATTGAGATATCAAATTGAAAATTTCTAAAATTGAAGCTAAAATATTAAGGTACGTTTATCTGGTCCTAAATATTGATGTTTATAAAAGAATTATTTTTTAAAATTCTTTTTATATTTACAAAAATTTAAGACCAGATGAACATATCTTAGTATATTTTCTTTAATTTTAGAAATTTTAAATTTTATATCTCAATAAATGTAGACGTAGTGTTGCAGAGAAAAAAATGTCGGTAAGGTAGGGATCGGGTAAGTCTTACATGGCCTTAATCTGAATGAAAAAAAATCAGAAAACTATTTTTAAGCCGTTTCAAGTAGAACTTGAATAAATTCTAAGCTCTTCAGGAACAACTTTTTAATGCGACTAAATGCGGGCTTAATCCGAACCGAGGCTAATTTCAATCAATTTCTCAATCCGAATAATTCCAAAGATATTTAATTTTTATTAATACTTCTTAATGAGCAATTACTCTGTTTTCGTATGTTTTTGACAAATTATTTTTTTTCAGCTACTATTGTCTTCTTATATTTTCTCTTCTGGTTACCCACTCTTTTGTCAAACAACGTATATTATTGGCAAATGCTCTATCATTCCGAAGAAGCTCTTCGTGATCACAGACTGATCGATGTGAGAAAAATACTAAATCTTCGTATTTTTCTAATCGCGACTGTCATCGTTCCCTTCGAGTGGAGTAAATTAAGAACTTTACACATATCTTCGACATCAAGTTGTTATGCCATAAATTTAAAAATGAGTGCAGAAAAATCATTTAGACTAAAGCCGTCTAAAATTAAAAATAATGATATATACGAGTAAAAACACCAAAGCAATTGTTTTCTACTTTCAGGTGACTTTTACTCATCTTCCTCATCTCATATTTTTTTCATAGTTAAGACAATGTAAGACTTACCCGATCTATACCTTACCGACATTTTTCCCTGCAACGCTACGTCAACATTTATTAAGATATAAAATTGAAAATTTCTAAAATTCAAGAGAATATACTAAGGTATGTTCATCTGGTCTTGAATTTTTGTAAAAATAAAAAGAATTAAAAAAAATTTTTTTATAAATGTCAATATTTAGGACAAGATAAACATATCTTAATGCTTTAGCTTCAATTTTAAAAATTTTCAATTTTATATCTCAATAAATGTAGACGTAGTGTTGCAGAGAAAAAAATGTCGGTAAGTTAGGGATTGGGTAAGTCTTACATGGCCTTAAAAAGACGAAACATAAGGCCATGTATAACGTATACTATCTCTATCTTATCGACATGTTAATAAGTAGAAAGCAAGTTGCAAAGAAAAAATGTCGGTAAGATAAGGACCGGATAAGTAATGTATGGCCTTAAATAAATAGAGTACATATTTTATTTAGAATTCTCTCCCAAAAATAACAAGATTACATATAATAAAATAAAATATATGAAGAAATCGGTACAATTTTAAACCACCCCCCCAACCTTCAAGAAATGATTATTTGCAATAAATATACGTAATTAAGAAATATTCACAAATAAAAATATTAATCAACATTCTAACTTATTTTAAAGCACTCTACGCTATTTATTACAAATTTTAATTGATTCGAAATGAATTTCAATCCGATACTTTTACCAGGGTGTCAAATTACTGTATTTATTATCCTCTAGTGTAAGTGTTTTGTGATAATTTGTGATGAATAGTTATAACAGTTAATATAGACTTTACTTGTTTATATGTAAATCAAGAATATTTTAAAATAAGAAATCTGTGTAATAAAAAACAATATTTTGATATTGAAATTTTATTCATGTTAATTTCTTTTAAATGGTAAAAGGTAACCGTGGTAAAGGGAAATGATAAAGGAATTAGTTAAGGGAAATGGAAAAGGGAAACAGTTAAAAGAAACAGTAAAAGAAAATGATAAGGGTTAATGGGAAAGGGAAATCATAAAGGAAAATGGTAAAAAGAAATAATAAACGAAAATGGGAAAGGGAAATGGAATACAAAAATGGTAAACAGAAATGGAAAATCGAAATTGAAAGGGAAATTGAAAAGAAAAATGCTAATTGGAAATAGAAAAGGAAAATTGAGAAGGGAAGTGGAAATGATAAAGGGAAATGGTAAATGAATATCACGGTAAAGGAAAATTGTAAGCGAGAATAATGGTAAAGGGAAATAATAAACTGAAATCATGGTACAGGGAAATTACGATAAAGAGAAATGGTAAAAGGAAATTATAAATGGGATTCATGGTAAAGGGAAATTTATAATGGAAATGGTAAAGGGTAAACACGGTAAAGGGAAATGGCGAAAGGAAATGAAAAAGGGGAATCATAGAAAAGAGAGTGGAATAAAAGGTGTTGACAAAGAAATTTGAAAAATGTGTAAGTAGAAGAGGTTGGCCAAATAATGATCAAAGGGGTTAGAAGAAGGGGAGGGTAAAAAAAGGTAACTAAACGGATTGAAAAAGGTGTCTGAAGAAATGGCTGGAATAAAAAATTTAAAAAAAAGGGATTTTGTAACGTGTGGTTGGAAAAGGGGTGGGAAAAAAGTGAGGGATAAAATATTGAAAAATGTAGATATAAAATATTTCATATTGCATTTTAAATTTTTACTGTTGCTGATGAAAAGGAAAATTCTCTTACAGTCACCACCTACGAAATTTTGATATGTACGTATATTGATTAGGACGAACTACATTTGGGTAGGAAATCCCAAGGGGTATGTTTACTGCGGAATTATCTCAAATTTATAGAACCTTTTATTCAACCTCGAGTTTATAAAACGTACGAATTCTTAAAAAAAAAACTATTCTACAACTTAATTTATATAAATCTTCTATAATTGTAATTTCATTAGTGGGATTATCTTTGGAATTTTATTCTGCAATTTCTAATATTCGATACAAATCAAGACCAAAGAGTGAATTTAGAAAAGCTGCTATTACTATCTCTTTAATATGGCTGATCAGCATTACCTGGACTGGCCCCCTTTCATTAGTCTCTGAGCAGAATCTAAATGACAAAGGTAAGCAAAAAAAGATTAAAGTTACCGGCAGTCCATAACTATTTATCAGCTGATTGAAAATCGTTACCAACAGTCGGTGAACAGTTACCGGCTGTCGGTAAGTAGGAAACAACAGTCAATAATAGTCCAGTTAACTCGACACATAATAGATGAATACGTTGGCCACTTGCCAAAGTTCAAACTTGGAGGAATCTATCTTACCTATAAGTTTCTATATTACCGACTGCTGGTAACTTGCATCTCGGCATTGCCGGTTCAAACACTCATGACGGCGTCTTTAAAACAGTGACTTAGCCAACTTTGGCTTAACTAATCATTTATATCAGCACTAATAAAATAATAATAAATGATTACAGACTGGACTTACTCAAATATGTGGGTCTCAAGTGTTTACTGTATCGCAAATTCACTTATTTTTTACTTCTTACCCATGATCGCTCTATTAATATTGGATTTCAAAAAAATTTCAAGAATTCTTAAAAATATGCGTATTAGCCTGCATTCAAATCCAGTGCATATTCAGGAGAGATGGCTTCAGTCTCAGAAACAAACAGCAAAACTATTACGTAAGTCAAAATAAATTGCGTGAAGGCCATGTAAGACTTACTCGATCCCTACTTTACCGGCATTTTTTTCTCTGCAACCTTACTTGTATATTTATCGAAATATAAAATTGAAAATTTCAAAAATTAAAGAAAATATGGCAAAGTATATTTAGTTGATTTTAAATTTTTGTAAAATAAAAAAACATTTAAAAAAAAATTTTTTTTATAAATATCAATGATTAGGATCAGATAAACGTACCTTAATGCTTTAGCTTCCATTTTAGAAATTTCAATTTGATATCTCAATAAATGTAGAAGTATTCTTGCAGAGAAAAAAATATAGGTAAGGTAGGGATCGGACCTTAAATTAAATAAAATGTGATTTTCTAAATCTCATAAAAAATTGTGAAATTTTTAAGCTATATATTCTAGCGAAATGGTGGAATAGAACTGCCATTCGAGTGAATGCGAGCCTATCCAAATCAATTCGCATCAATACGAACGCATTCAAAAGCAATCCGAATTAATCCAAGTTTAAATCGAAAATTCGTTTTAATTAAAATCAATCCAACTTTTTAAACCGAATCAAACCGATCTTTGAACCTAAATGAATCCAGAGCTTATCAGATAACGTTTTTCAGTCAATAAAAATCCGAATTTTCGGATAAGATTTCACTTCATTTTCGGATTAGTTCGAATCCATTCGGACAGGAATGTTCACAAATTTTGAATTTAATTGTTATATTTTATTCCATTGCGTTCTATTGTATTGTATTCTATTGCATTTTATCATATCTTATCGTTATTGTATTGCGCTGTATTGTTTTCTATTGCTTTTCATCGTATCCTATCGTATTATATTTATTGTATTATGTAATATTTTTCAGGTTGAATAGTTATATTATATTTCGTCTGCTGGTTGCCAACACACATCTCCAACATTAAAGATTCCTGGATCGCATTAACTCAAGTCCGCCACAGTAATTTATATTACAAATTTCTTTTAGCAACAGCATTAAAAATATGCATCACTTTGGTTTTTCTTTCTTTTCTATTTGGCACAATATTGTTCCCTTTTATCCTCATAGCGACGAATATCCAATTTAGAAACACATTTAAATCGCAACTGTTATGTTTACAAAAAAAATTAAAGCACCAAAATCTTTATTTCTCTTCGTAAATATCGTCAAGATTCCATTTCTTTAGGGTCACGTAAGACTTACCCGATCCCTACCTTACCAACATTTTTTTCTCTGCAACGCTACGTCTACATTTATTTAGATATCTAATCGAAAATTTCTAAAATTGAAGCTAAAGCATTAACGTACGTTTATCTGGTCCTAAATATTGACATTTATAAATTTTTTTTTATTTTTACAACAATTGAAGCCCAGATAAACATACCTTGCAGAAAGCCTTGCAGAAAGGATTACAACTAAATTATTTTATTGAGTTCTTGACCTTGAAAAAGCTTCGAATTGAAATTCATTTTAAGTGAATTTCCGGATGATTTCGGAAATTGTATCCCAAACCAAAAAGTTTCATTCCTATCTAATCTGAAGGAAGTATTCAATCCGATTAAATCCGAAACTCATTCAACAGCAATCCGAATGAATCTGAATGAATCCGCTAATCCGAATTAATCAGGTCTATCCGACTCAACCCAAATGATTCCAAAAACTTCATTTAAATACTGATTAATTCGGATTGGCGCAGTCATTTGGATTATAGGTTGGCATTGATTTTGAATGGGCTTCGGATTAATTTGGATTGAAAATTCCTTCAGATTTGATCGGAATGAAAGTGTTTGGTTCGAATGCAAATTTCGTAACTAAATTATTTCATTGCGTTATTAATTATTAATCAATATATCTAATTATTATGTTAAATTATTTCTACTGAAATGCTAAAAATTCGGAAATTAGTTTTATAACGATGGAAGTTTTAAAAAATTAATATTTAAAAAATTACACCACCCCCCAATTTATAATGATTTATATTATGTATAAAATTTCAAAATAAACCTAAAATCGAGCAAAAAAATTCGAAAAAAATACGTGTTGCAATGTTATTCATAATTAGGGGTGGGTAACCCCCGTTTAATTTTTTAATTATTGTTGAATGTACTCTATTTCACTTTCATCGTTATAAAACTAATTTCCAAATTTTTTTGTGTATGAAAAATGTATTATATATTACCACAGACACAAAATAAAAAGTGTTTAGGGGTAGTTACCCCACTAATTTTTAAACAAATTTTTTTTGGCGAAACACGTCAACTTTATTTTTGTCCTAAGTGCAAAATATATATTTTTAAAATTTTTTCCTGTGAATTAGACAATTTTTAGCACAACTTTAAAAACATATGGGGGTAGTTTACCCCCTCATTTTTTTTGAGATAACTACGTTATTCATCTTTCATCACAAGGAAAATTTTCCAGTAGGTTTGATTGAAATTAATTTAGTTTTAAGGGCGTTGGACCCAAGTGTTAAGCTCAAAATTCCATTCTCCATTTTACTCAATGAAAATTATAGATAAATATTTTTTCGCTCTGTAGTACTAATCTTTTTCAAATAGAAGACTGCATACAGAGCGAGAAAATATTTCATTTGGAAACTTTTTGCATAAAGCGAGGAATTGAAAATCAAATTTCAAAGTTACATATTTTCATTTTACTAAAAAAATATTTGAATTAGATATTCTCTCGCTCTGAACGCATAATTCTAGTTAAAAATTGATTAATTCAACAGAGGGAAAAAATCCCAAATTTAATATTTGTTGAGTAAAATGAAGAAATCGTATTTTTGAATTATAACTTGGATCCAATATCCTTAATACACAAAACTATTCAATCGGCATTTAAGACCCCTATTTTTAAGAGGCTGTTTCACCCCCTTAAAGTGTTTTTCCGCAAATAAAAAAAATACGAGTACTACAAAACATAGTGAAATACAGTTTTTTAAATGAAGTGATTTTATTGAAAACAATATTATATTACTTACAAACAATTCAAATAGAAATGAAAATGTAATAGGAACAAAAAGTTTTTTAAATTAACTGAGTAATTTCGGCTAAATCGTGGATTTTTCGATCATTGCAACTGAGTTTAAGAAACTTTCATTGCGTCGAAGTCAAGTTCAATTTGGTTTAATTACAAAAGTTGTTATTTTTACAGTACAGCGGGTACTGGTGTTTCAACTGGTCCAGTTTGTCCTGACAAGTTGACTTTAGGAGATTGTCCTAGCTTTCCAAGTGGTGCAGGTTTATCGGCTGGGAGTACTGAGGGTTGTTCAGGTTCTACGGGTTCCACTGGTTGTACAGGCTTTACTGGTTTCTTAACGTCTTTGGATTTTTTATCTTCTTCAGTCTTTTTAGAATGTTCGGCGTGTTTAGAGTGTTTAGAGTGTTTAGTGTGTTTGGAGTGTTTGGAGTGTTCAGAGTGCTTAGAATGTTTCTTCTCATCACAAGCTTTCACAGACTTCTTAGCTTCTCCAGACTTTTCAGATGTTTCTTCATGCTTGCAGCTTTTGCTGGGCTTCTCAGATTTTTTATGTTCTTCGGATTTCTTGTGCACTTTGGGTTTCTTAGACTCTTCGGATTCACTGGTTTTTCCAGATTTTTTATCTTCTTCGGATTTCTTGTGCACTTTGGGTTTCTCAGACTCTTCGGATTCACTGGCTTTTCCAGATTTTTCAGAAGTTTCAGTTTGTTCGTCTTTTTTGGAAGATGCAGATTTCTTTGGTTTCAAAGGTTCTTGTTCAGTTGGAGCAGAATTTTCGTTAACTGATGGAGATTGAGTATATCCAAGTCCAACGTTCTCTGATGGTACATCTGGTTTTTTTTCGACTCCAATTCTTGGGTTTCCTATACCAATACCTTCAATGGCTCCATCAAGAGCAAGTGGTGCCGATAAAGCAAAGTCTATAGAAATTAAAAAGAAAATTATGAATTTATACAGTTAAACATTAAAAAATAGCAATATTCTATACATAATATTAAAACAACAATAAATACTAAGGCCTCATTTTAATAATTGCTTTAGTATTTGTAGTTTTTATAATTATATAATTCTTCAAAGTCGCCAAAAGATTCAATTTTTCAATTTCCCTGACTTTTCCTTGACTTTCAGACAAATTTCTCTGACAGCAATTTATTAAAAATACGAATCAATTTTCAATGATAGTGCTATTGAAGTATATTAAAAATTTTGCTTAACATCACTTCAAATCTTTCCAAATCACCTGAGATTCTATGGAATCTTTTGAAAATATAAAATTACCTTAATATTCTGTGCAATTACGCCAGAAATAAAATCACTTAAAATTCTTAAAAATCTAAAAAATTCAATTGAAAACTTTTAAATTCCATAACATTTTTGAAAATCTCACGAAACTCCTAGATATCTCTTGTTTCTTAAAATATCGTGGTAAAACTTAAAATCCTTTAATATTCCACGAACTTTTTTAAATATCATAAAAATCTATTATAATTCTTTAAAATTCCTCCAAACCTCTTATAATCCCTTAAAATGATAAAAAATTTCTTAATACTTCAAAAATCATTTCTTCGATAATTTTTGCAGATAATATTCGACAGTGAATCTTTACTGATAAAAATTCTGTTTGAGTGATTTGAAATTTTGAGAAATTTCTAATTCAGACCAATTGATTCTAACAGTATTTAATTTACACTATTATTATATAAACAGTAAGGTTTTAATAGTAAATAAGTTACATGAGTATCCAAATATGGCATATATTTATAAAACATCTAACGTTTTTGAATATTATTATTTGATTAACGTAATTATAATTACCAACGAAGACTGCTGAGGCAAAAAGTAGAGCTGCAATGGCGAACTTCATTTTCTTTAGATAGAAAATGATGACTTGTCTTGAAAACCTTTGTAACTAATGAATTTTTAGAAGAAAGTTGGTTGATATATATACTAATCATCATCTCATTATTTGTTATGATATATTGCACCTATTTTGAAGATCACGCTCTAACCAAATGTTTATTATTCTCAGATTTCTGCAATGTGTGTGTTAGAATCATAATTTTTTAACAGTACGTGAGAAGTGAAATTTGTTTATTGTATACACGTGCAACAGAGTTATTGACAAAAAAAAAAAGAGTATATACACGCATGCCTTATAAAACTTTGCGTGTCACAAAATCATTACGACCTTCCGAAAAATTTCCTACAAATAAATAACATTCTTCCGTAAAGTACGTGGAATGCTCTAGAAGATTTCCATAAAGATCATCTGATAACAAGTTCTCATTAAATATTACATCAGGTAACACGATTATGAATATAAATTAAATAATAGACATATATGCATGAATGGTGTTATCAGTTATCAGTTTTATTAATTTATGTCACTAGGAAAATTCTTATATTAATTGTTAAGCACAATGTGATGAAATATCAACATTATTGTTACAAAGCTGATTGGCTTTAGAATAACAAGAAGTTATTCCTTAAAATTCGTTTAAATCTCTTAAAATTCCTAGAAACCTCTTGAAAACCGTTGAAATTCCACAAAAATCTTTAAAATAATCAATCTTTTCATATTTATCTCTAGTGAAATCTTCGGATTAAAATTAATTCCGAATCAATCCGAATCATTCGGGAATTTGTATCCGAACCAAACAGTTTGATTCCGATCAAATGCAAAGGAAGTTTTCAATCCGAATTAATTCGAAACCGATTCACAAGCAATCCGAAATTCCATACCTTTAATCAAAATGAATCCGAATGAATCCGCTAATCCGAATTAATCAGAATTAATGCGAATTTTCAATTCAAATAAATCCGATCAATCCGAATGAATCCAAACTTTCAATCGGAATTAATCAGGCCTATCTGAATCAATCTAAATGATTACGAAAAATTCTGATAAAGGATTCATTCGGATTGATCGGATCTATTTGGATTGATATTTCGGGTTGATTCTGTCTATCTTTCCAAGCGCCAGGGTGATGTATAATTATGAAACAATTGAAATAAAACTCTATCATACATATCATACTGAATACATATCATGTCTTAATAATCAACAAAAATAAAGGAAAACACGTAATTTACCATAAATTAAATAGAAAACCATGTATAATACGTAAAAAACTTCGAGTGACGCGTCACTGCAGAACCCTGTACTGCACACATGCAACGGTAAAGATAGAGAGACATGCTATGCAGCTTTCTCTTTCTTACGCACCAGCTCCGCCTTGGCGGAAGGTTCGGATTGAAATTCATTCCGAACCAATCCGAAAATTTCCGAATCATTCCGGAATTTGTGTCCGAACCAAACAGTTTCATCAAAGATGAAACTGTTTGTAGATGCGGCGTTGAGCCAAAATTGCGTACTGGATATATATAGGTAATCACTTTTTCTGTCCTATCGAAGTGCTGCCCTCTCACCGAACTACGAATTCGAGCACTGTTTTCCGTAAGATTTCGGATTTCGGTATATCAGAATTTAAAATTATGTTTTGAAAGTTAGGAAAGTTTGAAAACTTCATAAACATTACAAATAAACATATATTATTAAAATACGTGTTCAAATTTATTAAATACATGTTAAAATTATGTATAACATTGATTAATATTATTCATTAATATTAATCAATGTTATTTAATAATGTTATTTATTAATATTATATTTGCCTTGAAAACTACCGTTGAAACGAAAAATATCAATACTATTTATTTGTTTAGACAATTTTTGCTTACGAAATTTTTGTTTTTTTTTAATAAAATAATTACTGCTGATCTATTGGAATATTTATAAATATTTACTTATTTAAACAAATCCCATTTGTTTAAAAAAATTTCTTTCAATATTATAAAAATTTTTAAATTACTGCTGGTGTATTCTAATATAATAAAAGTTTCGTCCATTTAAAATTTGAGGAGAAAGCCACAAATTTACTGATAACAAAAGTTCGTATTTCTTATAAATTAATTTAATTACATAATTATGTATAAATTAGATATTTATATATGAAAAATATCTTTAAGTATAATAATTATTAAAAGTTATGTTAGTTGAACAAGAAACCACTCACAACTTATTTTAGATTCTTATTAAATATTTGTATTGTTGGCTGGTGATTATTGACCCTCCTCTTCGAAATGTTTTAAATAAATATACTTTTGAATCAATCTAAACAAACATTTTTTACATTCTCATCAGAGAAGGTATTAGATTTGTGTAAAATTTGACCCCCCCAGTTTTTGTCAAATGTCCACGTTTTGGGACCCCCTGAACCCGAAAAACATGTTTTTACGAATGTGTCTGTCTGTCTGTCTGTGTGTCTGTGTGTCTGTGTGTCTGTTTGTCTGTGTGTCTGTTTGTCTGTGTGTCTGTAGATTTTTAGTTTGTGAGCACGATAACTTTCGAAAGAATTGACCGATTGGATTGTCCTTTGGTATACTCTTTTAGTGTCCTAAAATGAAGGTCAAGTTCGTTAGCCAGCTATTTTGGATAAAAATTCAAAAAGTTGGAGCATTTTGAAAAATTTTGAAACCACTTTTTTTCTTAATTTGAAAATTCTAATCACGGATGTTCATAGTACTCAAAAAGT